>JANIWD010000034.1:0-118001 GCA_030557875.1 Candida neerlandica
TTTAAATTAATCGGTATTCCAATTTAAGAGGGGAGAAAATCGATGTCAACAGAGAGAGAGAGAGAGACAAGAGAGAAGGAATAGTGAGTAACGACATATTTCTTATCAAGGAATGTCGTACTGTAATTTATATCTAAATTAGGCAATACCCTGAATAAGATTTACAAGATAATCAACAAGATCATTTTGAATGTGGAGATGATACAAAATTTTGATTCCTAATATCAATTATTTCAGAAATTAAGTAAAGTCTTGTTCTCGATTTATAATATTGTAATGCTAGAGAACAAGTATTAATAATGTATTAACTTTTTTTTTTGTATTAAAAAAATGTCTTTGTCTGAAACTTATATAAAACTAATCAACTTTTATAGCTCCATAAATCTTTCGTATGAACGTCAATCCAGTCAACAACCCAACAGCTCCACAAGCGACTCCTATAACAAATGAAGCTAATGCCATATAAACAAAATATAAAAGACCACTTAAAAAGTCTTCCACATTCAATATTTTGATATAATAATAAATAGAATAACCATAGATGAACCAACCAAGACTGGAACCAACTTGGAATGACAACCAGATCCAATGTGGATCATTATAAACAACCAACGAGACATAAATGGCAACAATTGTGGATTCAATGATGATAATGACTAGCATGATAATGGTAATGAATAAAAATCCATACATGAAATAAAACGTGGTTTTTTCTAACCATACTGAATTAAAAATAAATAACAATTCAACGTAAACAATACCAAATGGAATAATTCCAAAGATGAATACAGTCTTTAAATAATTAAATACAATTGCAAAAATTGTTGATGTTTTTGGTTTATTGGCAATTGTGTAATATAAGGATTTTTCTGTCATAGGACTTGGTGGAGGAGTTTTGAAATCAACCCTCGTGAAATTGTTAGCATAAGAGCCACCAACAATACCTAATGGACATTGAATAAGTAAGAAACACAACAACAAGAGAACAATAGTACCGAATGGCAAGGCAGCTGAAGATTCTTTTGCCCAGACAAAATAGTTTAACACTAAAATCACGGCACATAAACCAGCAGGTAATGCAGCACTGAATAAGAGGGACAATACGATTGTTGTAAACCTATCATATGGTTGGTTCAAATTATCTCCTCGGAAGTATTTGTGCAATAAGACACCGGCATATGATGAAATCAAACCAGAAGCCATAATCAATCCAATGGAAATGGAAAAGAAAGCTCCTTGATGGGAATTAAAGAAAGTATTTCTAGTTCCAATTGAGTTCAACATCAAGATGAAAATGACACCAATGATGGCAATAAACATTTGAATACCTGCTGATACCAAAGTGGTCAAGAATAATTCTCCTCTTGGTATATGGTTGACATCATTAATCAAATTCTTCCACCCAGCTGACATATTTGCATCCAAATCATTGGTAATAGGTAAGGCAGTAGTATTATTAGTGTTTTGAATATCTTTCTTTAAAACTTTTATTAAAACAATCATGACAACTAAGGAAGCCAAAAAGATAAGGATAAAGGAATTGACAAAGGAAATCCAATGGACATGAACATTAGCACCATTGCTTTCATTTTCATAGTACAACTCCCATCTGGAGTCATAATCAATGGAATTATCTTCTCTCCAATAAACGGAATAAGTATAAGGGATACCAGTTCTTGTATCTTCCAATTTACCATCTTGATCATATTTGGGTACAACTGGGAAATTTTGGAAATCTTTCGAAGATCCAGGACATTCTTCGTTGATAACACTCTTAGGATAGACTTCAAATCCAACAATGGTGTTTTTATTAGGATCCCCTTTTTCTTTGTGATATCTGATAACCAACATGACATGATTATAAAGATAGCTGATTTTATCATCAGGATTAACAAACCCCATTGGGAATCCTGCAGCATAGTACTTTTTTCTATGATTTGTGGATTCAAAAGTTGTTGCACCAGGTAATCCATCAATTGACCAATGATTAACATACCCGTCTCTAATTAAATTAGAGGCTTTTTTAATTCCATTTTGAGTGGCCAATAAATCACATAATCGATTACATGGTTTATCGATTCCGAAATTTAATTCGTATCCACTTTGCCAAATTCGTTCTCCTTTTAATAATTCTCCCAAAGAAGTATGCACTGGTTTGGCACCATTCATGGGAGGACAAACAAATGATAACCCATAGTAGGAGAAAGGTAATTGTGTAGTATCAGATTCGACTTTATTGACTAATAAGTGGACTTTATCTCCCAATTTGTAGTAGGTTGGATGGAAACCAAAATCCAACCCCTGAATTGGAACAACAACTGTAACAAGGGATAATAACAATAATGTTATTAGGTTGATCATTATACTGTGTGTGGGAATGAATTAATAATAGATTAAGTTAAAACGAATGAATGATAGTAGGTTTTGTTCAACTTCTTAGATATGAGTAGTAGGGAAACGAAGGATAAAAGTTGGAAATAAAAGCAAACAAAAACAAGTCGTGAAAAGAGTAAAGAAAAAAAAAATAAAAAAAACTAAAGGCTAAGTTAAGTTAAGTTGAAAAAAGGATTGTTGTTTTCCTATTTGATAACTTGCCGTGAAAAAATAAAATACGTCTCCAGGGAGCAAAAAAAAAAAAAATTAAAAGGATTCTAAATATAACCATCGCACTGCGCGGACGGTTAAAAAAAAAAATTTAATGCCAGCAATTGTGCAACTGTGGTGTGTGTGTACTACGGAACTTCTGATGGTGCTGGCGGTGGTGGTAGTGGTAGTAGCAATTGATGGTCGTGGTGGTGCAAGTAGTATTAAACGACGCACGCGAAATAGAGAGAATGAAATACCGTCGCCATCGCCATCGCCTCAAACCAAACAAAGCATACTCAATTACACTATAAAAATCAATCAACTTCTTCTAAAATAAACCAACGCCCTGCCATATTCAAGTGAAACAATTAATCCGAAATTTCAATTAAATGATAATTACAGCCTGTCCCCAATTTACGCATAACTATTTGTAACACCCCTCTTCTTCCTCTTCTTCCTCCTCTTCCTCCATCTCTACCGTACTACAACTATATATATCTTTTTTGTACTTTTGATTGATCCAATACTGCCGATGGTTTGTGTACTGTATTGAACCAAGTCTAGATTCAAATACGCTCCAGAATCTTGTGATAGAACATTTTATCCTATGCGCACGAAAATAATAAAGCAATAATAAAATCACGATATACTACACCAATATTCGTGGTAGTAGTGATATGTGGTGGTCTCATGTTCTCGTGTGGGAGTGAGTGAGTGTGAAGTATGTGAGGTGAATTCTCGTGGGCGGAGCAGTTTCACCAAAAATGCCATGTTCATCAATTGTTTGTTATTTTATTAAATTTTTTTTTTCTTGTCAAGTTATATTTGTTTAACTTTTTCATTTGTCTTGTCTTTTCGTGTTTTTTTCTTAATTTTTTACTTTATAATTTCATTTACTTTAACATTAATATGTGGTTTGTAGCTGATTCTGATACTGATAAGCCTAGATATATATGTTTGTGTGTATGTGTGTGAATATATAGAGCGTGATTGTGTATATTTTAGTGTTTGATTTAGTGAATGTTTTTTTTTTTTTTGATGCATACGTGTTTCCCGTGCGATGCCATTCCACAAAAGCCGAGGTAATGTATACCACCCCGCCTTAAATATATATGTGTGTAAAAAAAAAAAAAAATTCTGAATACCGTAAATAAGGGCAATTCTAACCATATCAACAGAACCCACAACAACATTAGAAGTTGATTGATGAATGAATAGATTGATATATGGATATATGGATATATGGATATATGGAACAAAACGGGTTCCTACAAAATCACAATTGTAATAATCATCTCATCTATAAAATAATATAATTACGAACGTGCCAAAAAAAAAAAAAAAACATCAACTACAAGAAATACCATAATATCAATTATAATAATGGCAATAATAATAACAATGATAATATAAAAACCAAATTATATATCTTCATTAAAACACACACACAATAAAAAAAAAAAAAAACCATTGTTGAAAACTCCTCACACACGTCTATTTACAATAAAATACAACAAACAAACCAAACAAACCAACAAACATACTAAACCCCGCATGTTATCCTTTCAATGATTCCATTGCTTCTCTAATTAGATAATTACCTTTTGGATCTAAATTCAAAGCGATTGTAAATTCTTTAATTGCCAGGAATTTATCATTTTGTAAATTATACAATTGTCCCAATAAGAAATGAACACTTGCTTCATCCGGGGCCAAATTTTTCAAAGTTTCAAAACTTTTTAAAGCTTGATTATATTGTTGTAATCCAAAATATAATTGACCCAATTTAAAAATTGGTAATGGATTTAATGGTTGTAGTTTATTGGCAAGTTCATATTGTTTAATTGCTAAATTCTTTTTATTTAATTTCTCTAATACCATACCACAACAACAAATCAATATAATATTAATTGGATTAATAGAAATTGCTTTTCGAAAATGATAATCAGCTTTCTCATAATCTCCAAGATTGATATAAACCATACCAATACCATATAATGCATTATAATGTCTTGGATCTAATACCAAACTGATTCGGAAATTCTCCAATGCCATTTCGTAATTATCATTACTGAAATATTCATGTCCTTTTAAGGTATAAGCATAAGTAAAACTCTTATCTAATTTTATCGCCCTATTGAAACATTTAATTGCTTCATCAGGTTCATGAGTTAAAGAAAATAAATTCCCAATTGTACACCAAGTAATGGCAGAATTAGAATTCAAATCATGTAGTTCATTGGCAAGATAAGTCAATTCAACTTTTTTATTGAGATGCCATAATAATGTCAGGAAATATTCCATATCTTCTAATCTTGTTCGATCTAATTTCCTTAATTTATTAAAATAATATTCCGATTGTTGATAATTAACGATTTCATAATGTAATCGACCTAATTTACTTAAAACCCATGGTGATTGCTTTTCTTGATTATTAAGTGAAGTTTCCAAAATTCTGATCGCCTTATAACAATCATATTTGCACATACTACGGAAACTCTTACCCAAAATTTGATACAATTGTAATAAATATTTTTCACTTTTTTCAATCTCTTTCGTGATAATAATTGAAGAGTTTGATGATGATGGATTTGATACTGTAGTTGAATTTGATGATGACGTATTTGGTTGATGAATTGAATCTAAAGTGGCAGAATTATTTCGTTTCAAGTTTCTCTTTTTAGGTGTCTCCATCATAGTTGATGAAGAAGATGAAGATTGTTGATGTTGATGGTGTTGCTGTTGCTGTTGCTGTTGTTGTTGGTGATGATGACTATGATTATGATGATTATGTTGCAGTTGATTCTGATGATGTGGTTGATTTGGTTGTGGCTGTGAGATTAACCTCGACGTTATCCTCGAATAAGTACCATAACCAGTACCTGATACTTTCTTCCTATCTTCTGGGAAATTAGGTTTGGCAAATTCAAAATCTAGATTATGGTTCGCCGAACTTGAAGCGCCTGCACTATTTAAATTTGATTTCCTTAATGGAGCATCAGGTATACTTGGATTTTTAATTCTTGGGGTTGAAAAATTGAATTCATCAACATGAATAGATGGAGTAACTTTTGAACTGAGATTCTTATCATTAAATGGATTAGTCAAGTCAGGTATCATAGTTCCATCATTTGTGGAGGTATTACCATTACTAACTAAATTATTTGTATTTGAATTTAGATTTGAATTGGAATTTTCATTACTTGATGAAGATGATTGATTTTGAAACTTGAATATAGATTTCACTCTAATATTAACCCCCAATTTACACAACTCTTGAAATGCCTCAAAATCAAATTGATTAATCTTTAACGCTTGGGTATAATTTAAGCAACTATTTTTCACATCATGAATCTCCCGATATAAATCTCCTAGTATATGATAAATCATAGAAATATCCGGATTAATACTTCTACTGAACTCATAATTAAACCTCAGAAATCTATTATTGCCACCAATATATTTATTATTATTCCCACTCATTTCATAGATTTTTTTGGTTTTAACTAAATGAAATACCCCTTCTTTAAATTTTCCCAATTTTAAACAACATTTTCCATATAGAAATGAACAACCCAAATGATGATCAAATTTTCTTAAATTATTCAATTTGAAATAACACGTCTTGAATTTCTCCTGTTTGAATAAAACAAGACAATATAAATATAATGAATCCAACATTTCCTCACTCTCTTGTTCCATTTGTTGTTGCTGGGGTTGTTGTTGTTGCTGCTGCTGCTGTTGTTGTTGTTCAGATTCCGTGATGGCTATTAATCTTTCACTTGCAAATTCAGCATTCTTATAATTTAGTGTGTCTATGGCATGAATTATAACTGATCGTAAATATTGTTGTATGTATTTTGGATTTGCTTCTGGATCAGAATCATCATGGGTCATATTACTGCCACCACCACCTCCTCCTCCTGTTGTTGATTGCATGTCTTAAAATAAAATAAAATATATAAATAAATCAAAGGTAATACAAGTACTATTCCTTATTAATGGATGTGGATGTGGTTATGGTTATAAAGGCTTGCTGTTTTTTTTTTCTTTTCTCCTTTCCTTCTCTTTACCGTTTGTCAGCTGTGTGGTTTAAGCTGTGTATGTCTTTTTTTTCTTTCGGTTGTTTATTGTTTTGTTCGGATTTTTGTTTTTTTTTTCTGTTTCTCATTTTTTTTTAGTTTCGCTTTTTTTTGATTTTGATTTATGATTTTGATTTTGATGCTGCAGTTTTAATCTAACGGGAGTATTTTTTGTTATGAAATCAACCAAAACTCTTCAAAAAAAACATCATTGGTTGATCGACATATTACAACAGACAATAGTTAACTTAACTCTAAATAAAAGACAATATTAATTACATTCCCAATATAAAGTGCCTAAATAAAGAAGTAAAGTAAAAGAAAAGTGAAGAAATGAAAAAAAAAAACTAAAGAAAATCTAGCCATAAACTATATAATACACACATATAAACACATAATCCTCTATTTTTTAGATTTTATAACGAAAGTATGATTTCCTGAAGAATCACTAGAAAAAGCCATTAATTTATCTTGTTTTCTAGACCCACTCATTAATCTTCCAGTTGAATTTTTAAATATTGATTTTGGTTCCTCCGTTGGACTAGTAACGTTCACTGAACTGTTATTTGATGACCCAGATGCAGTTGAATATGGCGTGGATGAAAATCCACCATTGTTTACATCACTTTTACTACCATTATTACCGTTGGTATTCACATTAGTGTTATTGCTACTGTTGTGGCTATTACCATTACCATTGGTATACTGTGAACTCTTTCTTGTGTCCATTCCATTATTGTTCTGTGATCCTGTACGTGAAGGTGGTTTGAGACTAGTATAACTAGTATCACCGAAATAGTTTGTGTTACTAGTAGTTGGGGTTCCAGTTGGTGAAGATCCATTACCTGATTTAGGCGACAATAATCCTGATGCTAACAAATATGGTGATGCAAATCCACCAGATTGACTTGTGCTACGAGGAATTTGTGGAGTGGTAGGCATAGTGATGGAATTGGTGTGTTTTAAATCGGTATCGATAGTCAATTTAGGTAAGCTTGAATTATCAGCAAAGGTACTGTCATTTAATGCAGAAGGGGATTCATAATTTGATGATTGGAATGAAGTGTCGTTGTTATAACCGTCTCGAAGATAACCATGAGTTCTCAACTCTTCATCTCTTAATTTAGTTTCTTCACGTGCTTTTGATAACAATTCTTGAGCTTTGCTCAAACTGACAGTTGGAGTTGAACAACTACTGACAACAGGAACCGAGTCATCAATATCAATAGTTGCTTGCATCAAGGCTTTAACCCAACCTCTCATCTCTTCTTCACTTTCAACAGCAAAATAATGCGTCTTTGGTTGGGTGAAGGTCAACCCCTTCTTGAATCCTGGTGCTGGGGGCACTAATTTAAAACAATAGTTACCAGCAAATGTAGTGGAAGCATACATGGCAGCATATTTATCGGATTTTTCGGTCTCTTCTGCTTCGCTGTTGATTGGTATCACCTTGTGGGCCGTTATATCAATTAAACCCTTTTCCTTTTTATCCTTTAATGAATGGTAGTAAGACAAACGAGTACCGTGTAAAGTGAAGTATCTGGTTCTCCAGGCCAAGGTATTACTTGAACGTTTGGACATGTACCCACTGAAACTGGCTGTCTTTATAGCCTCATCAGGGGTAATATCACGTATACCTTCTTGAAAGGCTGATGTCTTCAGTTTCTTAGAACCAGTTAAAGTACGGAAATTTTGCGTGGAAGTAGCACGAAGACTCTTAAGTCTCGAAGCATTAGGACGTGATTGTGAAAGTGCAGCTGAATCACTGGTTGATCTTTTTTCATCTCGAAGAATATCCATAGACTTTGTTCTTCCAGATACAGAATTCAGTTTCTTTGGTGACATATTTGCATCATCAATGTCAACAGGAGAATTCGATAAATCAAATAGTTGTGACTTTCTTCTGCCACCTGCATTTTCAATTGGAGAACCTTGGCTACCATATGTGTCTCTTTTGATTTGGGCCGGAGATATTAGTTTATCATCATGCTTGGAGAATCTACCATTAGATACTTGCAATTGTGGGGTTGGTTTAGACGAGTCATCATTACCTGACGAAAGGAATGATATCATTGACGAATGTCTTCTGTGATGAGTGGAACCGGATGGCAATCTTTTGTGGTTATTGGATGGCTGGGATCCATTTCTATTGTGGCTTGAAAACTGATCATAAATTGATGATGCTGGTCTTGAAGGGGTATTTCCTGATATAGCTTGGCTCGATGCATTCATACGAGTCATATACAAACCATAATGAGAAGGAGGTTGACCACCATAGGAACTGCCGTCGCCAAATTTGTAACTTGAATTCATTGGGGAATCTGGTGTTGGTGGTTGTGGAGCCTTTCTTGGAGACATAAATGACCCATCTGGAGGCATAAATTGTTGCGGAACGTTCTCCAATGATTGTGATCTCTTTCTGAGGTGCAGTTTGTAAGCGGATGAATCAGTCAATACAGCCGATGGCATAAGGGTGGTTTGTGCTTCTGATTGTGTTAATTGAAGCTGTGGAAGAATATCTTTTCTCTCATCACCAAACACTGGCATATTGTCAGGCAAAGTTGTGGAAGCTGTAGGCGGGGTATTCACACCAGATGAATTGGTATCATTTTTATTAGTAGAGCCAGTGGATTGAGAATTCGTTCTTGATTGCTTCATCTTTGCACTTCTATTATTCATTTCTTTTAATTTTTCAATCTCCTTATGTATTTCAAACCTGGTACCAAAGGAATCGATATCCAATTCTTTCAAATGACTGAGATCCAATTCAAACAAAATAGCCCCGGTGATCTTGTGTTTGGCAAATTTTCCTGCAACATCCATATCAAAACCTAGAACCAAGGCAAAATAGGATGAAACTTGTTTCGGAGTCCAACTATGGGCTTGTAAAGGATTTAAATCTTCCGTTAATGATTGTGCTGAGGTACTTCTGGCATGGCTGTTATTATTATTATTATTGGTATTATTATTATTATTATTATTATTACTAGTGGTATTATTATTATTTGCTGCAGTTGCTGATTGTTTAGTTGTTGTTTTTGTATCATCCTCAACCTCTTTTATTACTTTATCCAATTCGGTATTCAAGCTTTTGTTACTTATCGATGGGTTGTTATTTATAGACATTTGGGATACAGATTCTTCTAATTTTGCTGTGTCGGATGGGTTTGGATTTAGATTACTTGGAACGTGAGGGGCAGTTGAATCTTTTGGTGCAACTTCAGGATCGGTAGTTGTGGGAGCCATCATGCGTCTTGATCTTGAACGTAAAATAGGTTTAGTATCTTGATTTGAAATTAGTTGGGTGAAGGTTTTAGGGTATAAACCTGACTCTCCAGTCAATAGATTTTTACCCATATACCATCCATCATTATATTCTCTGTCATCTGCTAAAACTTGTATCTTGTCACCTATTTTGAGACTTAGCTCATCTCCTAGTCTGGCATTAAACTGCTTTATACAAATATAAGTGTCGCCATCCATTTTTATATAATGTTATAGTGATTGATTGATTGATTAATTAATTAATTATTAAAGAAAAAAAAACGGTGGATATAAATGTAAAGTATTGAAGTTGTGTGATAAGGAATAATATACTTTCTGGGTGGCGGGGGTAATATTAAGGTAAACTAGTTGTATAAAATGTGGAAATTAGTATACACTTGGATATGGGGTAGTATTAAAAGGAAACAAGTAATTTGTGTTAACTTCTTATTAAAAAAGAAAAAATGAAAGTATTAAAACAGTTGGTTGTAAGAAATATTTCCTTATAGTTGTACTTGTTGATGTTGTTATTGTTGTTGTGATGTTTTTTTTTTGGTTGTCTTCACTTTTTTTTTTTTTTTTTTTTTGGTTGTCTGCCTGTTTTCGTTTTGTATCGTTTGTAATGGAATTCAGTTGTTGTTGTTGTTTCAAAGTGTCTCCGTCTCTCTTTCTTTTTTTGTTTCGCGCAATTAATGTCACTTTTCTTATGAAATGAATGGGGACGGGATGAACAGTGTTATGGATGAGGAATAAATTAATTAATAAAAGAATGAATACAACAGTGGTAACGTTTTTTTTAAGGAACCCCAAATAAATAAAAAAAGAAAATGTCAAATAGTGGTTTAATAATAACTAGAAAATGAAGAAAGAAGGTGATTGTGAATGAATAAATAAATAAAAAAAAAAAAGAAAAATTTTTGTGATTATTTATTGAAAATAGAAATGACAATAATAAAAAAAAAAAAATTGTGTGTGTGTGTATATGTATATTCTTATATGTACGTTGGTCGTGTGCATTTGTACAATAAATTTACAGTTTAAGCTTTGTGCTTATCCTGGTAGGGTAAAAATGAATGAAAAAAATTTTCAGCCTATTGTGTATGTCTTATGTGTCCCACCGTCTCTTTATCATTTTCCGTAATTCATTAATAAACGTTAGTTAAGTAGTTAAGTGGATAATTAACAACTAGTTAAATCTGGTATAAGATATTGCTAATATTATTATTGTTGCCGTTGTTATTGCCACACATAATAAATTATCCAAATAAATTGTGTGACAAAAATAATTTACAAGATTCCTTTTTCCAATACAACATCTCCCCCCCATTAGGAGAGGATAATTATTTATTCTTAATTTTTTATTCTTGTTGATATTCATTATTCATTATTCATATGATTAGTAGTAGATTTATTTTTCTCTCTTTTCTTTTACTTACTTCGGTTAGTAGACTAGACACTGCAGCATATATGTGTGGTGGGTCTAGAACAACCGCATCCGTTTTTTTTTTTATACAGTATAATTTTGGTTTATTTTTCATCTTAGTGTAACCATGGGTTTGTTACATTTCTTTTCATAAAAGTAAATCTTTCTGCAGGTAATGTATCTCAGGACAATCTCAAAGAAAATTTACCTTGTTGACGTGTGTGACTGCGTCTCATTCTCTTTCTCACGGTCCCTCTCTGTCTATGTCTGTGTGGGTATGTGTATGGGTGTGGTGGTTATTTTTTTAATTTCCGCTGGCTTTCGTCCCTTAATTTATGTCTAGTTAATCGCGACGATCCTAAATACGCAAATCGCAAATTTTTTATTTACCCTGTGGTAACGATTTGGTATTTACTGCCACATTCCCATCTAAAACTACCGAATAAAAAATAAAATATTTGCAATGGTTTCAGGTTCAGTATCACTCTTGCCTGGATCAGAATAACAACAACAACAACAACAACAACACACAAACCTATGTTCCTGCATAATTCCCACTCAGTTTGGACCTGACCAGACCAGACTAGACCAAACTAAACTCGACTGGAGTACACTATACTCTGAAACAAAATAATTATTTGTATTACCCTTTCTTTTTCATCCCTTTCCTTAACCCCCCCCCCCCTTATCGATTTCCTTTCACTGGAGCAAGTTACTGTGGGCGCAATCATACGGACAATTTAATAGGAGCTGGCCGATACCTGTAGACGAAGGTGCAACAGAGCTTAAAACAAAAAAAAAAGAATTTTGACGATGTTGCCAATATGTACATTTCGTTACAGTTTTGGCTTCGCAACCACCAACAAAAACCTTACATTTGCACCTATCCTTTTGAAGTTCGGAATTTAACAGAAAAACGCCAGAATCTTACTGATAACGAAGGAATACTTTAAGTTGCACGCGTCTCAGCTGGTGTTTCTTACGCGTAGCAAACATAACAACCGTCTGCATAAACAGGAACACGGGTTGGATGTTGTTGCTGTTGAAGGATAATTACTAACCTGCATCGCATAACTCAAGGTGGACCCGCTGGTTACTTCATGTACCCTCAAAAAAAATACACGAAAATTCAATTCAGTAATATTTACCTTGAACGGAAGGGACTATGTGGGTCCAAAAAAAAATTGAATGCTGCACAACTTATTTGTCTCTATTACAAAGAATAACAGTGATAAGGACAATTCACTGTTATATCTATAAGAGTTAGGTTGTAATACATCCTTGTTAAAGCCGTGACAAATATATCTTGCCTTTTGGAGTGGATATGTTCTCATATATATTGGCAGTCTTTTGCAGCTGTGTTTTACAATACAAATTTTCTTTGAAAAGCCTCTAAAAGTTTCACATTAAGTGATTTCATGATTTACCAATGGTATGTCCCATGTATTTCACTCCCAAATAACCCCTATAATCACAATAGTGATAACATTGACATAGGAAAAGCAACACACTTAAATAAGAGAGCAAGAAAAAAAAAAAGAAACCTCAGTTTGCAAACGCGATCCTCACAACCTTCATACATTTTTTTTCTTCTGCTTCTGCTTCTTCTTGATTCTTGATTCTGTCGGTTCTCAAAACTTTTTCGCCTCTCATATGAACACAGTATTTTCCTTCACAGTTCACCACAGTTAATTCCCACCACACCCCCCAAATTCATTAACAAATACCCACATCATGGTCAAGAAAGAAAAAAATGACAAGAACTTAGGAGACGTAATAAATCGCAATTCCGACGATGACGATATGAGCATCCAAGATGCAGACGACCAAGAGTCAAGTGATAATGAAGAAGATTCGTTGATAAGATTATCTATGCTAGCACAACAAAGAAGAGCATCCCAGAACCACTTCAATAGTGATAGTGATAGAGGAAGTTTGGAACTTGAAGAAGTGTCAAACGAACACAGCATAGAAAACGGAATAGAAGATGAAATCATAGAGGAGGAGGATCCGGAAGAAGATTACCATGACAGTCGTGAGTCGCACACAAATAGTGGCGTCTTTGATGAAGACGAAGATAACGAGGATGAACTTGGCATGATCGAGACTTCTGATTTTTTACGTCAATTCCTACAAGCTAGAAGGGTACGAACTACTGATATCCAATCTTCTGGTGGCAACAATGATACCGAAGATGTAAGAAATTCACGCAATCACAACCACAACCATAACTACAACCACCGATATGATGATGACGATGATGAAATGAATGATATAGAAGACGAAGAAGATGAGGAAAGCAGAAATCACGAACCCCGTGATCGTGACGGTGAAGACGATGAAGAAGAAGATGAACAAGAAGATGATGATGACGAAGAAGAAGAAGAAGAAGAAGAAGAAGAAGAAGAAGAAGACGAAGAAGACGATGATGACGATGATCCTCGTGCAGAGTTTTTGAGAGCAATTGGTGCACTCACCGGAGGAAATCGAGGTGGCAATGATCCTGAGAATCCAGCAAGCAATGGATTTGTCGATGTCATGCAAAGGTTGATGGGAGGCAGTATAATATTTGATGGTGGATCAGCCCGTGACAGTGGTGAATTGGATGCGTTGGTGAATAACTTGAGTCAAAGAGACGACACATATATAATTCTTGAATCTTTGAATGAGCTATCGGAAAGATTATTGATGATGAATGGCTTGACTGCAGAAAGAGTGATACCTGCAAATAAGTTGGCAAAGAACCTTGTTGATATTATGGAAGACCCCAAATTGGAGGAAGAGTTGGAACTACATTTAGTCGCATGTCGATGTTTGTATAACTTTTTGGAAGTTAACCAGGATTTCATACATGATGCATTGAACAATAATGCCATTCCTGCTTTGTGCAATAAGTTATTGGAAATAAAATATATCGACTTGACAGAACAGGCATTACAAACTTTGGAAATGATTTCGAGGGACCCAATATCCCATAATAGTATTGTATCCCATAATGGACTAACAGCATGTTTACAATATTTGGATTTCTTAACTATTCACGCACAAAGAAAATGCTTAACTATTGTATCAAACTCATGTACCAATATATCCGTTGCCAATTTCCCCAAAATAAAAGAGGCATTCCACAGCATTGCAGAAGTTGTTAGAAATCACAATGATAAGGTCGTTGTTGAAAATGCATGGTTGACCATTTCAAGAATAATTATGTGTTATAAAAATAAACCAGATCTTTTGAATGAATTATTTGCAGATAAGGAATTACTTTTAAAAGAATTAACCAAGGTTATTTGTCTTAGTTGTAATAAGTCACTGAACACCGGTTCTGAATCTAGTCAAGTCACTTTGAACTATGGAGCTAACTTGAGTTTAATCAAATCTTTGATTGTATTGGCAAGCTTGAGTGTTGATGTTTCCAGAATCTTGATTAGTGAATGTGACATTGGATCTGTGATTGTTAAATCCTTGAACAAATACGCCAAGCAAAACCCAGAAGTTGATTCTACAGGAAGTGAAAACATTTCCATCGAGGCATTAATGTCGGCTCCTAAAGATTTGAATTCACAATTTTTAAGTTTAATCGGTTACTTGTTGCCAATCACATATTCTCCATCAGATGCATTATATTTAAAACCAAACTTTGAAGAAGACGAGGAACGTGAAGATATTAACAAATCCAGAATTGAGTTGTGTCAAGAAATAATACCAAAAGAGTATTGGAAATTTGTCAACGACGTATGGTCATTATTGATTCTCAGTTTCCAAGCCACCATGGATTTTGAAATAAGAAGAAAAAGTTTTATAAACTTATACCGTATAATTAATTCAAATTCCAGTGATTTTTCTGTCATCCAGGATGTTGAAGAGATTGCAGGATTACTTGCCAACGTTGTTAATCAATACCAATCAATTGTGAGTAAAGATTTTACTGACACTCAAATAGAAGATGATGATGACATGATTCAAAGTGATCAAGAAGAAGAACACGAGCATGAGCATGTGCATGAAGGTGGTGAGTTGCATGACGAAGATCATGATAATGAAGACGTTGATGATGATGAAGATGACGACATTTCAACATTGAGTGGTAGAAATACCGCACGCGAAAGATATAATAGCACTACAAGAAGACCAGATCCTGAAGACACAAACAAACTCAATGCATTGATGTTGCTTCTTAGTTCATTGAAAATCATAAAGGTTTTACTTGAAAAGGCTCCATTTACTTTCATAAATGCATTTGAAAAAGAAGGTCTTATTAACGATGTTTTACTGATTTCCAACAAATTAAGAGATAAAATAAATTTGGACGAAGCTGACCCTAGGTCAGCTATGAATTCGATGATGGCACCTTACACTAACAAATACATCGATAGTGAATTCACCAAAGTGTATGAGATACTATTGACTAGCCGAGCTATTTATTCAAGCATTTTTTTAGTTACAACTAATATTGATAGTTTGTACCATGATACAAAAGTCGAAGGTTCGCAGCTTGTATCTGATAACATGAAAGTTTTGGAGGACATTAAAAGTACTTTGGCTGATAGTAAAGAAATCAAATCTTTCGGCTACAATCAATGGTGTTCTTTATGGGATAATTTCAAACTGGTATTATCAGGTTCATCATCTATTTCCAGTTTTGAGTTGATTTCGTCGGGCATTATAGAATCGTTGACTAAACTTTTTGGATCTGAATATGGGGCAGTTACTCACAACTGCTATAGATCATTTACCAATGCTTTTTTCACTGATGAATCAGGAAAACTATTTGTTCATAAGCTACAGGAAGCATTAACAAGATCGGAATCTTTTGATATTGTTTCTGCTAATTCAAACAGCAATCAGTCAACATTTATGCGTGAGCAGAACCAAGCATCCATCATGGCAAATCAAATCAAATTGAAATTAACTGCAGAAGATGATACAAATGAACTACAAAATAGAATTCCTGGAAATATGCAAAATATGGTTTTGTCTGTGCATGCTATTGCCACATTCAAGTCTGTGTTTGCATTTTTAAAACAACGTTTTAAGTTCATTGAAGAAATTGGATCAATCACAAGCACCATTAATAATGGGAACAATAACAATGAGGATAATGAAAGAAAGTCTGAATTAAACATTGAGTTTTTGATTAACGGTGAGGTTGTCCCTAATGAGACCACTATATATGGTGCAATTTACCGATCATTACAAGACAAACCGGATGAAATTATTGACCCTAGCCGAATCTGGTCAACTATTCACAATATATCATATAGAAAAGTAAGTTCGGAGGTCAATAAGGAAAGTCCGTTTACTAATTACAATCTCCAAAGCAATGAACACGAGTTGAACGATTATGATAATACCACTATCAGTATCTTGAAATTGTTGAAGAACTTGTACCGAATGAATACCAATAGTGGTGTAATTCCAATCAAAGATTTCACCAACTGGAAATTAACTGTCAAATTGAATAGACAATTAGAAGAACCATTAGTTGTTGCCAGTGGTACTTTACCAGGATGGAGTATTCATTTGACGAAGCAATTTCCATTCATATTCCCATTAGAAACCAGAATATTCTTTTTACAATCCACATCATTCGGCTACTCTAGATTGATCCACCAATGGCAATTACGTACAAACCAAGGAAATGAAGAAAATGGTAATGCAAATGGTAATCAGCATGGCAGTCTGAGATTACATTTGGGCAGACCAACAAGACATAAAGTTAGAATCTCGAGAAAGATGATGCTTCAAAGTGCAGTAAAAGTCTTGGGCATGTATGGATCCACCCCAAGTATATTGGAAATTGAATATTTCGATGAAGTTGGTACTGGTTTAGGACCAACATTAGAGTTCTATTCGACTGTATCAAAAGAATTTTCGAAGAAAAAATTGAAATTATGGAGAGATGAAGAACCTGGTGCAGCTGATGACAATGCTTATATTGTTAATAAACAAGGATTATTTCCAATGCCAATGGATAAATCACAAATAGCTAGTGAAAATGGAAAAAAAGTTTTGTATTTCTTTGCATCATTAGGAAAGTTTATTGCTCGTGCATTATTAGATTCAAGAATTATTGACTTTAATTTTAATACTGTGTTCTTGCTGTTGATCCAATTGTTGAATAAAAATAATGGTGGTGGGAATTCCAAGAGTCATCATCAGAAATTATTAAAGAAGATGGCTAATTTAAATAAATTAAGGTTGGTTGATCCTGTGCTAGCTGATTCATTGGAGCATTTAAACAAATACGTTAAACAATTCCAAAATTGTCAAGATATCCACCAAGTAAGTGTTGATGGAGCCACAGTTGAAGATTTGGCGTTGTTTTTTGAATTACCTGGTAATCCAGATTATGAATTGATTGTCAATGGGGCTGATACTCCTGTTACTGCAGATAATTTGGAACTCTATATCAACAAAGTTCTTGAAGCTACCTTGTATACCGGGATTATTAATCAAACCAAGGCATTTATGGAAGGATTTTCTAAAGTATTCCCTATCAATGCGTTAATAATATTCTCACCTCCTGAATTGGTGGAATTATTTGGTAATGCCGAAGAAGATTGGTCATATGATAGTTTGACATCTGGAATAATTGCTAATCATGGATATACAAAGGACTCTCCAGCTATTAAGTCGTTGATTGATTTATTGGTTAATTTTGATAAGAATGAAAAGAGGGAATTTTTACAATTTTTAACAGGGGCACCAAAATTACCTATTGGTGGGTTTAAAGCTTTAAGACCTGAATTAACAGTTGTGAGAAAGCATGCAGAAGATGGATTGAAGGATGATGATTATTTACCAAGTGTCATGACTTGTGCTAATTATTTGAAATTACCAAATTATTCTAGTGAAAAAGTTATGAAAGAAAAATTATTGAAGGCTATTAGAGATGGTGCAGGTGCTTTCTTATTGTCATAATTATATATATGTATATATGTATATATTAAGCAAAAGTTCTATCAATGAATTATTTTGTTTTGTTTTGTTTGTGAAGTAAATAGAAATGATAACATACTATGAAACAGGAATCGTAGTGTCGTGTAAAACTGGTTGGAAAAAAAAATAATAAAGGGGGCCAAATCTATTTAGGATAAACTTGACGGAGCGACTCGGCAGTACTTTTTTTCCACAGTCCACCAAAGCTAACACCACGAAAGCTAACACCACCAAAACTAACACCACCACCCAAAAACCCAAAAACCCAATAATCCTTTCATAATTAACTCCATCACCTTCCATAACCATGTCAATTAAACTTAACGAATTGGTTGATTCATTAATTGAAACTGCCCCACCAGTTGAATTAAAAGAAGTTTCTAAATCATTATCAACTTTAACCACCACTTCAATTGAAGATAATATCGAAAAATATGCCCAAGAAAATGCCGTGATAATTGATTCAACCATTGTTTCAAAATATAACAAAGATTCAAATTCTTCTAAATATATCGATTATGTGAATAAGAAATTATTTAATGTTGATTGGGAAAAGGGGAAAATTATCGATGTTGAACTGGGAATAATTCCAAATGTTAATTATCCTACAGTGTATAATGATTTAGTTGAAAAATTGATCCAATATGGTGAAGATTATTTCCCTTCAAGTTATGCCTTTACTGTTATTCCAAATGGAGCCAATGATGATAGTTTGAGAGTGATTATTATTGGTCAACGTGCTAATCATGAGAATTTCTATACCGGTAGATGGAAATCAGAATATTTGATTTCAATTAATACTGGTGATATTTCCGGGGAAATTGATTTAGATATTCATTATTTTGAAGATGGAAATGTTAGATTAAAATTTACTGAACAAATTACATCGAATGAACCACAAGGAAAAATTGATACTTCAAATGCTTCAAAAATTGTTAATTTTATTAATAAGGAAGAAAATCAAGTTGTTATTAAAATTGCTGAACAATTTAATAATTTAAATCAACAATCATTTAAAAATTTAAGAAGATTATTACCTGTGACAAGATCAAAAATAAATTGGGGTTCAGCTATTGGTAATTATAGATTAGGTAGTGATGTTGTCAATAAGAAATAGAAATGAATCGTAATATTGTTGTATATTCTTATTATTATCTTTCAATTCAATATATATATATATAAATATAAATAAACAAAACAAACTTTAGCCAATCAATCAATTTATTAATCAATTCATCATTTGTAGATATTTTTTTTAATACAATTTATACAACATCCAAATAATGAAAAAAGCAAGCAAGATTATTCCAACAATTCTAGTAAGACTTGCATTCCTATTCATAACATTTCTTAATTCACCAGAAGTATTTTTAACCAGTATCATCATGGAATTAAAATTATCACCTAATGAATCTAGTAGGGAATTTTCTTGTTGAATTTGTCCATGAATATCTTGATCTATAGTATTACGAAATCGATTTAATGTTGATGCTAATTCATCAAATTTCTTATTATTTTGTTCTTCTCTTTGAGAATATAACGTGTCTGACATTGTTGATGTATGCTAGTATCTATTGATGGGGGTATATGTATATGTCTTTTTTGCTTTGTTGTCACATAGATATTTCTTCAGTTTTTTTTTTTTCTGGCGACAACAAACCATTGTTAGTTCCGCCTTTGTACCGCGATTAGAGAGTTTCTTTTTTTTTTTCCTACAGTTTTTGAATGATGATGCTGATACCCAATATGTAAATATATCGGCAATACATATATATATATATATAAATACTACTGCCATTGATATTCTCTATTCTTAGTATTGACCAGTTTGAGATGGTCTGTTATATCCTGCATTTCCAAAACCTGCACTTGTTTCTTGTGGCTGCAATTCTTGTACTTGTTGTGGCGCATATTGGTTGAATGTAGTAGCTGGAGCTGGAGGCATATTACTGTTCCCTGCATATCCCAGATAATATTGTTGTTGCTGTTGTTGTGGTGGTGCTTGTCCCTGTGGGGTTGACGTGTATTGTGGTGGTAATTGTTGTTGATCATGTTGAGTATGTTGTTGTTGGATTTGTCCTTGTTGAGTGTATTGTGGGGCTTGAGTGTATTGTTGTTGTGGTCGAGTGTATTGCTGTGGTATTTGACCTTGTTGACTATGTGGTTGTTGCTGTGGTTGAGTATGTTGTTGTTGTTGTTGTGGTTGTTGTTGTTGTTGTGGTTGTTGTGGTTGTTGTGGTTGTTGTGGTTGTTGTTGTGGTTGTTGCTGCTGCTGTTGAGTGTGTTGTTGTGGCATAGGATATGGTGTAGCTTGATACATTAGACCACCTGTATTATGTTGAGCTCTGTTTGCAATCAGTTTATCCAACAACTCATTATAACTCTTGACCTCAGTGTTTAACAGTTGATTCAACACTAATAACTCTTCTTTTCTGACACTGTATTTATCGATTGCATTACCTAATTGAATACGTAACGGAATGATTTCATTGTACAACATAGTTACTTCGTCTTCATTGATACTATCAATCTGTTGTGATGATAAAATAGCCAATAATTTCTCAATCTTCTTCTTTTCTCCATTGATTAATTTATTCTCCAATTCTATTTCTTTTGCAACTTCTTGTGGTGTTTTGTTTACAATTGGTGTCACATAATTTAAAGGAAAAATCCCAATTTTCCCATTAGTCAATGATCCTCTCCACCAATCTCGGTAAACTGACTCAATTACAGTGATAACATCCCCTTTTCGGAAAGATAATTCATCAGGTTCATAAGAAATCAAATCATACAATGCTCTTACTTTGGAAACAGTTGCAACGGTTTCAACTGGAGGAGATGCTGGTTCAGGTTTTGGTTCCGGTAATGGTTTATTGTTAAGATACTCTTTCTTCTCAGCCTTCAGTTGCTGTTCGTACTCTTGTAATGATAATTTTAATGCACGTTGTAATTCTTCTTCCTCTCTGGCCTTATCTTGTTGGGTTCTTTCCTTTTTGGCCGGCTTGGAAGGACCTTCCACTTTTTTATTGAAATATTGAGGATAGTCATGTTTGGCTTTATTATATGCATCAGTCATTGGTTTCAATGATGGATCAACCTTGAATGTGTTATAAAGTTGGGTCAACACTTCACATATTTTACTCTTTACAGCTGAGTGTAATTTCTTATCTGATAACCTCTTGATCAAACTATCTTGCAAGAAGGTCTTAGTAGCAATTTCCTGTTTTATTCTAGAACCACAATTTTCCGCAATAGCAGTTAATAATGATAAGGTTCTTAACACCACATTGGCATCCTTGGAAGTTAATTTAGTCTTTAATGTGGATATGGCCTCTTTGGTTGCCGTTTCGGGGTCGCTGGAAATTTTATCACAGACATCAAAAATGTACTGCCAATTATCTGAAGTTAACGTCGGATCAGTCGCTTTATTTATCAAAGAATCTAATGAAGGCATAGGTGTGTCTGGTATTTGGTATGTGGTGATAATTAATAACTCCGTCGAAGGCAAAGTTGGAGATTAAAAAAAAAAAAAAAAATGTGGACCGAAATGATCAGGCGCATGTAAAATGGAGATCGAGTATGACGAGGTTAAAAAAAAAAAAAATAAATAAAACAAGGCGCATGCACGTGATCACGGGTTGTGGAGAGGTATCTCCGAAATTTGGAACCAAAAGTGATGTGATTATTGAAAACGTTTTTTGCATTCAAGGAAATTGTTCCCCCAAAAATAATTGACAAATAGCAATCCATTATCAGGGATCAATATTAAGGTAAAGGTAAAACTGCATAAATTACCATTACTAATAATATTAGTAAATCATGTTGTGAGTTGTTGAAGTGACCAATAGCCAGTACTTGTTGAGGCAACTTTTATGGTTTGATAACTAGAATGCATTTCAGGTTTGTGAGATGTCTGGAGATTACTTCTCATGTAATCATCCCCATGTTTTATTCATTTGCAGGATTAGTTGCTATTATGTTATCGAATAACTTATACAGGGCAATTAGGATCTGCATTATCTGGAACAATGGGAAAAGTAGAACTCGGGAATCCTCCCCTCTTTATCATTGACTATTTATTTATAAATCGGTAAACATGTGGGAATCTTTTTGAGGGATGAGAAAAAGGTGCAAAGGAATAAAGTTTATCAATATTATTTTACGGCATTTTTTGATCCAAAATATTCCGAAAAAAAAAATGATGCGTTCCCCAAGGGTGATAGGATACAGAATTGAAAGACAAAAGAAGGTTAACACCTGATATTTACATTGCTTGGCAAATACTATAAAAACAAGGTCATATCATTAAGATGACTAATGCGTATACAAACAAAAATCCACTTCTTATAAATAGCGATATCGGTTATGATTCCTTATTATTTCTACCCCACCAGAGCCACTTGGAACAAACACCTATACACATAAACACAAATACACAATGGATTCGGTTGCTAACCGTGCTCAACAAATATGTACTATCCTTAAGCTTTAGAATATGATTGGGTAAAAAATGTGTCAGAATTTGGGGGATCGCAACCTAGCACGTAAAATTATTTTTTTTAGTTCTTTTTTTTTATTTTGCAGCTTAGCCGCCCCCACTCGGATAAACTGAGTTTTTTTTTTTCTTCTTTGTTTCATTGTTCCTTGGGGGATTAAGTTTTTCCAGTTCAGCAAACAATTCTTCAATTCTCTACATACCATACCCATGGCTTTTTTTTTCTATTTTTGTGGTATGGATACGTTCAAAAGGAGTGATTGGCAATATTTTATTTTTGTATATGGGGGATTATGAACACTTAAGGTGAAATCCTGCTTTTTTAAGTTCATACGTTTCTAAATTAAATAATTATTGGGGGAATCGAAGAGGAAAAGAATTTCCAACCGGGCATTCTAACTTCTTGATATTACCAGTTGACAGCTCTTGATGTGCCAAGAAGAAGCGTAAAATCTCTTAGCACCCTTAGTTAAGAAAAAAAAATTGCCTAAGAGATCTTCTTCTCTGTTCAACCCCTGTTCAATTTCCCAGACTTATCATACAATATACCTATCCCCATGTTTATAGAACTTAAATAAATAAAAAAAATTAAAGATTTTCCCCACCTCTTAGGTTTTGAACCACACATGGAGTATTGTTGAGTATTTCTAGGTTTTCCAGGTCACCGTGCATACTTTTTGACAATAGGTTATCCACCGTATCCCCCACACCGAGACACAAAACGGTAGAACCTAAAACGAAAAACAAGGTGCAACTCTTCCCAAGAAGTATTAAATTCTATGGGTGTATGGTATGGTTTTTCCAATAGTCAAGGTTCTGGATCCTTAAAAGATTCAAACTATAAATGGACAGCAATTTGCCTAATAATTCGTTGGTAATTTTTTTTTAGATTTTCATAAAATTATCAACCTACTCAGTTGTTTAGTTAGTAGATATAAAGGCCATGTCTTCAGGAAAACCATTAACAACACACGTCGAATCTTACGACTACAATAAACCTTCTACTACCGAATATGAGGAAATAATCAAGCCAAAGATTTCCGAAGCTGACCTTGGTATTGAAGAAATCACCGAATTAGAATATGTTAATCTCCCAGAGCTGCTTCAACATATGACCCAAGAAGAATTAAAAGCATTTGATAAAAAGACTACCAGAAGAATCGACTTCAGAATATTACCAATTTTGATTGTACTTTATATCTTGAACTATATCGATAGAACCGCTATTGCAAATGCAAGATTAGGAACATTGGAAAAAGATTTAGGATTGGTTGGAAACCAATATCAAATTGCCTTGTCTGTGTTATTTGTTGGTTATATTCTTTTCCAAGTTCCTTCTAATATGTTAATGAATAAATTGGGTCGTCCATCTGCTTATCTTGCAGTTGTCATGACTGTTTGGGGTGCAATTTCTACATGTACTGCTGCTGTACAAGGGTTCGGAGGTTTAGTTGCTGTTCGTGTCTTGCTTGGTGTTGTTGAATCCGCTTTCTTTCCTGGTGCTTTGATGATTTTATCGAGTTGGTATGATAAAAAAAGTCTTGCTTTGAGAAACTCCATCTTATATTCCGGGCTGTTGATCAGTTCTGCTTTCAGTGGTTTGCTTTCTGCAGGAATCTTGGAAATGGATGGCTTAGCTGGTGTTTCAGGCTGGAGATACATCTTTATTATTGAAGGTGGTCTTACTGTTTTAATTGCTCCACTTGCATATTTCATCTTACCTGATAATCCAAACAATACTAAATTCTTGAGTCAACAAGAAAAGGATATCATTATGTGGAAAATGAAGAGAGACCTTGGTAATGTCGATGACTCCGACAAAGAAGCTAAAGAATCTGACTGGCAAGGATTCATGCATGCTTGTAAAGATATCAAAGTATGGTTATTGGTTGCTACCCACTCATTCTTGGTTGCTGCTTGTGGTATCACCAATTTCTTCCCATCCGTTGTGCAAACTTTAAAATTCAACAGAACAATCACCTTATGTTTAACCGCTCCACCATATGTTATTGCTGTTTTTGCAACATTCATTTGGTCCAAGCATGCTGATCGTTCTGGTGAAAGATTCTGGCATGTCACCATTCCATTATTACTTTCATTAGCTGCATTTATCATTGCTGCTGCGCTGTTGAACCTCGGTGCCCGTTATTTCAGTATGTGTTTGATGATTCCTTCACTTTATTGTGCATTCGTTGTTATTCTTACATGGATCTCCAACTGTTGTCCACGTCCACCAGCCAAACGTGCTGCTGCTATTGCATTGGTTAACTGTTTGAGTAACTCCACTTCTATCTGGAACGCATACTTGTACCCATCCAGTGATGCTCCACGTTACTTGGTTGCCTTCTGTTGTAATTGTGGTTTCATTGTTGCTTCCATTGCGTTCGCTGTCGGTTTGAGAATCAGATTAATGGTATTGAACAAAAGAATCGAAAGAGGAACTATGGATTGGCAAAAGGAATTTGGTAAAGGTAACGATGGCACCAAGATTTCTGCTGACTTTAGATATTTGTATTAAGATTACACGGGATGTATAGAAACTAATTAGTTATAAGTAATGAACGAATCATGATATGAAAAAAAGTATACCGATAACTATTGTAGTTTTTGTGGAATTCAGACCCCATAATTGCATCTGAAATTGACAATGAAAGTGGTGATCATGACACAAAAACGATCATTTTTTGTCGAATTGAGCAACCGCGACATGAGCTCTCAAAGCATCGTTTACACTTGCCCATCGGTTTAAGCACTCCTGACATAGTCACAATTATGCAACTTTATAGTCCACATAATACATTTGAATTGTAATGGTGCAGAATGGTTCAATTCCGAGTGATCGATTTGTCACTTTTCCGGCAGGAGTAAATTAAAAATGATGGCACCAATTAAACTTTTTTAGAAAGGTTACATGTGTAGTTACGGATCAGTGTGTGAGAGTGTGTGAGAGTGTGTGACTTCCCATTCAGTTTGGTCACTAAGTATGGGATAATGATGATTGACCGAGAAGTTAGTGACAAACATACCGATTTGATATTCGGTCGGTGCTATAATTATCAGAAAGACAAGAATCATAAAAAGCCTTTGTAAAAACAATAGAAGAATACAAAAAAAGAAAGGAAGAAAAAGGAAAACGGAAAAGGTAAAAAAAAAATTGGGGTATGATCAGGCCGGTTATTAATGCCCCTAACACGACAGCAAAAAAAAGGGAAGGGCAATAATCCGAAGCAATTGGTTGTGTGTCATTTGTGTTTTATTGTGTTATTGCTTTATTTTCTTCTCTTTATTTCTATGTATTAATTTCGTTTACATATATTACATCACACACACTCACATACACTCTCACACATAGAAGTTATCTTATTCTCTTCTTTTTTCTTTTTCTATTTCATTGACAATTTCAAGCAACTATCTTATCATTACAAAACCATTATCATAGACTTCATTCAATTGTATCATCACCACATTCCCCCCTTTATCTGTGATTAAACCATTAATACTTTAATTATTTATTCCACTTTCCCTTTTTTAATTTCATTCTCCACCCCTTTCCATATGCCACCGCCTCCTACTCCCAACGCTCTACCCAACACACAACCACAAACTCCTCAACAACAGGAAAACGATCAGCCAGCATCTGCATCTGCATCAGCATCTGCATCAGCATCAGAGGCAATATCAATATCAACATCGGCACCATCAGCATCATCTTCATCTTTGGAGTCAAATAGATACGACATCTCCTCGTTAGATCATATACAACGTTTTGGAAACGCAGCTACTCATTCGGCGCCAAATAATCCATTTACTAACTTAAATTCGATTAATACCGTATCAGAATACATGTATCGCAATCTTCACCCAGAATCAAATAATGCAACAACAAATGGCCTAGAATCTCATTTCCGTTCGCGAATTCTTCGGCATTTCAGCGATATGCATCGATTACAGAGCCAATTCAACCAACTAGTAAGTGCAAGGGAGCTGCAAGATAGAGCCGTTCATGAATTAGCAGTCAATACAATCCCAGTACAGTTAAGAAACCTTTCAAGAGAGTTGACACGCAATGAGAATAGAGAAGCATATTTTGCGGAAACTACCGACGATGATGATCAAAGCTTTCAAGAGGAGGACGATGCAGAAGTAATTTATTATTCTGATGACAATGACGACGGAAATGTAATCGTGCTCGGGGATGACGAAGAAAGCGAGCTAAGTGAAGAAGAATCAGCGGCAATAAGGCATGACGTGCAGAATAACGAGAGAATAATCCTTGCATCTGGTAGAAGTGGAGGCACTCCATATAGATATCGCTCATCATTGTTAAGTAACTCTGCTGTTCCACTTCGAAGACAGAATGCTATCAGAGCAAGACATCACCAAAAGAGAAATGCAGTCGAAGACGACTCAAAGACAAGCGAAGGAAAGTCAGAAGGTAATTTGATCTCCAAAGTACTACACGAAGAAGCTAAATCGTTGTTTGATGAATTACACAGATTCTATGAACAATTGATATCACTTCCTTCATATCAAGGAGAGTCGCCATTGTTCCGAAAAGAATATCACCACAACGAAAATAGTTCAACGCTGCTTTTGTTTTCAGAACTGAGTAGTCACTTTAAGATGGAATGTAATGGTACTTTGCATTTGGATCAGAAAATGGATAATTATTTACTGAAGAGAAGAAACAAACAACTTTGGCTCAGGTTAAGACTTCCCCCTCCACCACCACCTTTGACCGCCAAAGACAAGAAAAGAACGAAAAATTCACGATCCAGTTCATCAGCTGCTTCCACCAAAAGACAAAAATTGTCACATGAAGTCAGTGATGACGTTGCCGAATACAGTGATAATCTACCAGGGAGAAAGTACCTGAACACAAAAACCGAAAAAGAGGCAATTCTTAATGGATTATCAAGTAGTCTTTTCCAATCAGGTGCTGTTTATTCTGTTGGAGTTGATGGGAACCCATTAAACAGATATAAATTAATATTTACGGATATTGGCAGCAAACAGATAAATGGGGTATTTAATTTCACACCAGAAGCTAGTTCCCCTTTGGAATCTATACTTTTGAAATTGCATAGCTTTACTAAATTTATCTGTGGGTTTAATGATTTTTCACAATCTTTACCAAGAAGTAAGATTTTGGTGAGGAAATTGAATTTTTTGGATCGTATATCTATCGATAAGAACGTCACGTACAAGAAAAATACGAGGGATGAAGTCAATGTACCAGTGCAGGGTCACATTATTGATTTTAAAGACCATGACTTGCGTTTCTTAAAATCGAAACCTGACGAGTTATCATCTTCTCGTTTTAAATCTAATAGAGTAATCCTACAATTACTGGAATGGATGAAATTGCACCCATTCATTCAGTTTAAAGAGAACTATTTCCTCAGCTTTTTAAAAGAGTTAAACCTTAGTTTGGAAGCTTTTGGTGATTGTAAACTCAAAAAGACCCAGAAATCTCAAGCATTGAATTGGGCGCAAGAGTTCAAATCAAATTTAAATGAATTGACTAAGGATTTCACGTTTATCAAGGACAAGAATATCAGCAACTTGAAACTAATTAACGAGCAAATAGAAAAAAAACAGTATCCTCAGTCATATGTCGCCCTATTCGTAGATGAATGGGAACGTTGTCTTGCCTGTGAATTATGTGATCAAATAACCAAAGAAGACTCAACCACCTTGATCAATATTCAATTAAATTTTGTATTATTCACATTGGAGATAGATTTATCTACATTTTTGGATTCATTTATTGAGTTTATTTTCAAACACTGTGAGGATAACAGATACATGGATAGCTATAAGAGAGTTTATAAAAATGTGTTAAGTGATGAACGAAAAGAATCGGATAGCCATAAAGCTACTTTAATTTGCTCCTTAGATAGAAAATCAGGAGCAATTGAGATCCTTAATACTTTACCATATCTACACTACAAAGATCGGTCTACTAAACATACTAATTTTATATTATCAAGTGTACACAACTTATCAGTTTACCCAACTAGAAGTTCCTATGTGTTTGATGATTTCGAATTGTTCGAGGGCGACAAGGTCCCACAGAACTCATACACGTTTAATACCAGTATGAACATTGGAAATCTGAATCAAACACTCATTGATACCAAATTAACAGGGACATTCACATCCGAAAATTCGATTGGCGACATGGTCTGAGTTGCGGATAGTGAACAATGGTAAGAATACTAATAAAGCAAAAAAACAAAAAAAAGTAAAACTTATTTATATTCTTATACTTTTAATAATTGCAAATAATATATACACGAATAGTTATTTTAGTGTCGCAAATGACTTACCAGCTCCAGCCTTTCTTTCCCAGAACCTTATCTTCTTTCTTCTTTCTGAAGAAATCTTTTCGACATTCTCTATATGCGTCAAAGAATTCCTGGCAAGCATACTTATCATCCTGATTACGATACAAACAAGCCAATGAAGCTTGTCTACTCTCCTCACATGGATCGTAGAATTTAGAAGGTTCTTTCATTGCCCATTTATATTTGTGTCTATGACTTTTTGGATTATCAGGATAGAATTTGAACTCATGCACGCTTCCTTTGGTAAAATCAATCTTGGCTTTATCCTTCTCAACCTTATCAGATATCAATTTTTCAGAAGAAGGAGTGGTATTAGAAACAACAGGTTCATGGGTTTCCTGCTTTTTGTCGTTCTTGTTTTCAGACATGATCGATCGTGAAGTTATCAAGGTGGTCGTATCAGTTTAGTTGAAACTGGGGGGTTTGATAGATATCACGGAAATTTTGTTGGTGATACTTTCTGCACGACCTCCACCGAAAGTTCGTGTTCGTTGGAAGAGAATTTTTTTTTTTTAATTTTGGTTTTTTTTTTTGGCAATACGATCATAGAAATATTATTTCAATCCCATACAACCTAATATCCAACCATGGTTTTAAATGATTTAGGTTCTAGATTGAGAGGAGCATTGTCTTCTGTCGAATCAGGATCTGATGACGAAATTCAACTGATGATCAAAGATATTTGTGCTGCACTTTTGGAGTCAGATGTTAATGTCAAATTAGTGGCCAAATTAAGAGGAAACATAAAGACCAAAATCGAAGAAGGAAATGTGGCAAAGGAGTCGTCACCCATGAACAAACGTAAGAAATTACAGAAGATTGTGTTTGATGAATTGTGTGCTTTGGTGGATTCCCATGTTGAACCCCCAAAGCCTAAAAAACTTTCTTCAACTACGAAAACCATCAATGGTAAAAAGATAAGATTATCCAAAGAATCTAGTCATGTAATAATGTTTGTTGGTTTACAAGGGGCTGGTAAAACCACTTCGTGTACAAAATTGGCAGTGTATTATAAGAAAAGAGGGTTCAAGGTAGGTTTAGTATGTGCCGATACTTTCAGAGCTGGTGCCTTTGATCAATTGAAACAAAATGCTATCAAGGCAAACATCCCATACTATGGTTCTTACTTGGAACCAGATCCAGTCAAGATTGCATTTGAAGGGGTTCAAAAATTCAAACAAGAAAAATTCGATATTATTATTGTTGATACCTCCGGTAGACACAGACAAGAAGAACAATTGTTTACCGAAATGGTTCAAATTGGTGAAGCTGTTCAACCAACCCAAACTATCATGGTGATGGATGGTGCCATTGGTCAAGCTGCTGAATCACAAGCTCGTGCTTTTAAGGAAAGTTCGGACTTTGGGTCCATTATATTAACCAAGATGGATGGCCATGCCAAAGGGGGTGGTGCTATTTCTGCTGTTGCTGCTACAAAAACTCCAATTGTCTTTATCGGTACTGGTGAACATATAGGAGATTTGGAAATATTCAAACCAACCACTTTCATATCCAAGCTTTTGGGAATTGGTGATATCCAAGGTTTGATTGAACATGTGCAATCATTGAATTTACATCAAGATGAAGGTCATAAGCAAACCATCGAAAATATAAAAGAAGGTAAATTCACCTTGAAAGATTTCCAAAATCAAATGAATAATTTCCTAAAGATGGGTCCATTGACCAACATTGCTTCCATGATTCCAGGATTATCAAATATAATGTCACAAGTTGGAGATGAAGAAACTTCTAAGAAAATCAAGAATATGATATATATTATGGATTCTATGACAACAAAAGAATTGGAAAGTGACGGTAGAATATTCATTAAAGAGCCAACTAGAATTATTAGAGTGGCCAGAGGTGCCGGTTGTGCGGCAGTTGAAGTTGAAATGATTTTGCAACAACATCGAATGATGTCTACCATGGCCAAATCTGCCGTTGCCGCTCAAGGTGCCCCAGGTGCAGGAGGTAACCCATTGGCAGGAAACCCACAAATGCAAAGAATGATGCAACAAGCACAATCGAATCCAAACTTTATGCAACAAGCCATGAGTATGCTCGGTGGTGGTGGTGATGGAGCTGGAGCTGGAGCCGGTGGGTTAGCTGGAAAGATGAATAACCCTGCTATGATGCAACAAGCACAACAAATGATGAGACAAAACCCACAGATGATGCAACAAGCACAACAGATGATGAAAAACCCAGGCATGATGCAAAAAATGATGCAACAATTTGGTGGCATGGGAGGCATGGGTGGTATGTAACAATAATGTACAGCAAAATAGTTTATGATTATTATCAAATTACTTACGTCCTTTTATTCTCTTTTTATTTTTCCAAATTTATATTAATACAAACTATAAAATATTATCTTAATTTTTTGTTGTTTTGTTTTTTTATGCAGTAAGAAAACAATCAAAATTCCAACATGTTCTACCTGTAAAATTCAGGTCTGGAAGTGTTCATACCATACTCACTCAAGGCATTACTCAAATCCCCCATAGTCAAAACAATCTTACCTTGTTGATTACCTGCATTGGAATGTGATTGTTGTGATTGCTGTTGATCATTCTCACCCCCATTGGTAGAATTCCCAGCTAAAGATTGTTGATTGGCAAATTGTTGACCCTGTAGTAATAATTTTGCTCGTACTTGAGGATTAGATGAATTGTACACGGCACTGGCACTTCTAATTCTACTATATTCATATGCATCTTGCGCTATATCACTGATGAATTTTTGTGTGGCAAGAGCTAACAATCTCTTGATTTTGATATCGGATGTTTCAAACCCGTTCTTTGCCAAATAGTAATCAGTGACGGCATCAGGGATAATAGGAGCAAACTCTCCGTCCATCATGTCAAGGACTTCTTTTAATGTTTTGTCTTTACGTGTAAGATCTGGCAATTCAGGTATAACTGCAGCTATAGGAGCTGGGTTTACACCAGTAGGGGTGGTGGATGTCTTTTTTTCCTTTTCTGATTGTTGCTGTTGTTGCTCTGCTTGTTGTGGTGTTTCCTTTTGCAGTGGAGCTGGTGTACCTTGATCTTCTTGGTTTTGTTGTTCTTGGTTTTGTTGTTCCTGTTGTTGTTGTTGGTGGTGGTCTGGGTGTTGCAGCAGAACAGGTTGCTCAGTGCTAGGCGCATCTATGATAATATTGTCATCAATATCGTTGAATTCTTCATCCATGACTTCATCTTCAGGTTTATTAATGGCTTCACTCATTCTCTATAACAGTATGCCAATGGGTTCTATGGTAATAGTAATACCTCAAGTTTGAGATTTTTTTTTTTTATCTCCATTTTTTTTTTCGCTGTTGTTGCTTTCTTTGATTGTGAGTTATTCAAACATACTAACTTTATCTCCCGTTCATAGAACTACAAATCAAGAACAAAGTGTTAAATGTCCAATAGATTGCAAGATCCAAATGCAAGTTCAACATTTGGCAATTCTCTACTGTTAAGAGTAGATGGTGCTATTGGGGCAATGTCATTGTCTCCAAATGGGAGAGACGCTGTTTTGGCAGGACGACGAGGATTATTCATTATTGATTTGGACGATCCTTTTACACCTCCTCGATGGTTACATCATATAACTTCTTGGGAAGTTGCAGATGTTCAATGGTCCCCACATCATTTTGTTAAACCATCATGGTGTATATCCACTTCGAATCAAAAAGCATTATTGTGGGACTTGAAACGACCTTCATCTAATGCCATTGCAAATATTCTACATTCACATACAAGAGCTATATCCGATATAAATTTCCACCCGTTTGATCCAGAACTATTGGCGACATGTGCAATTGATACTTTTGTCATGTGTTGGGATATGAGAACACCTCGTAAACCAGTATCGAAATGGGCCGAATGGAGAGCTGGGGCGATACAAGTGAAATGGAACCACGAAAATCCGTATGAGATTGCTCTGAGTCATGATAATTCATTTTATGTTTGGGATACCAGAAAGGGTGCCTTGCCTGTGGTGAAAATTAAAGGTGCCCATGATAAGAAAATTAACGGGATAGATTTTAATCAAGGATTGAAGAATATTATAACTTGCTCCAATGATGGAACTATAAAATTCTGGAATTTGAAAAGTGATGAAGCAACGAAATACATTGCAGATTTTAACTATTTTGATAGCAAACCTGAAAACGAGTTACAACCGAGTGTGGTTCTTGAGACTAATTTTCCAATTGCAAGAGCTAGGAATCTACCTTTTGGTAAGGATAAGGCTTGTGGGATTATGCCTCTAAAAGGTGGTGAAAATGCAATACATTTAGTGAATTATGACGATGCATACCAAGAATATTTGAATACCAATAAACCACAACGAATATCTGCTAAGTCAGTCTATACTTTCAAGGGCCACCGAGGACCAATGAAAGATTTCCTTTGGAGAACTAGGCATGAAAATTATGAAGGTTTTGAATCAAAGAAAACATGGAAAGATTATCAATTGGTAACGTGGTCCTCGCAAGATTATGACTTGAAATTATGGGCACATCATAATAACATCTACAAAGGCGTCAATTATGATCCAACTTTTATAAATGTATTTAAAGAAGAACTGGAATCTGATGCCTCAAGACCACACACACCAAGTTCTGATCGTTATTACAACTACGAAACCTATTGCCGTGAACCAGATATCACAATTGATGATATAACTAAAACCAATGGAGGAGATTTACTTTCTGCAATGACATTATCATTAATTGCCGAGAAACATAAACGATCAACAGATGAATTTACGCAATTAAATCATTTGAATTGGATATCAGGTGTTCGAATGGGGCATGCAGGTCATGGAGAACGTAAACAGAGCCAGTCAACATTGGAAGATGATGGACCTAGTAATTTGGGTGAAGAAGTTAGTATTGTAGGTCATAAGTTTCCGAAAATACGATTTGAAAAGATATCTGTTTCTACTGGGGAATTGGTTATTAGTTTGAAAGGACCAGTGCCTATATTCCAAAGTAGTACAATGGAAAGATCTGATTCTACGGATGCAAATGACAACATTGTCGTAGATTCTGCTGTTTCATTACGGGACAAGAGCGTTGTTAGTGAAATTGATAGAGAAACTGAAAGGATGAGTTACAGAGATGGCAGCATCAAAAACGAAAATGTGGATGACCCAACAAAAGATGACTCGTCATTTGAACAAAAATTGGTGTTTATTAGGCTTGATATTGATTTCCCAAATGCTTATCCATATCTAGAAGCTATTGATTCCGAGAAAACTATGTCGCTGAAAAAGTTAGCAAAATGGCAAAAACAAAATTTAATAAAGTTTAATGTTGAAGAAACACACGAGTTAACCAAGTCAATCAGAGAATTAATGGAGAATAATTTGAATGACATTGCGCAATTCTATGCCAACAAATATCAAAGATTTTGTTTAGAACCATGTTTGCGATACTTAATGGGCGAAAAGATTGAATTGGACGATGAAGAGATTATTAGAGAGAACGGTCGCGATGAAAATGATAATGGTGCTGAAGAGTTTATCCAAGAAGCTGGTGATGAGGCATGGGTTGATGACTTGATTAATCAGCAGCCTGATATACCAACCTATTCTTCAGGAGAAGAAGACGATGAAAGGGAACATACATTAATTCCTGCAATAAGTACAAACAATTTTAGCAGCACAACCAATGATGATACAAGCAATTATTTAAGTCCAATATCTGATACTGCTGATCCTGAAAAGCCAGCTAATACTCGTCACAAACCAAGCTTTGTGGACTCAACTCCATTACCAAATGGTTGTGGTGCCATATGGTCACCAACAGGACAATTGGTATGTTTTTTCATACCGAAATCGAAAAATGATGATGGAAGAGGCGATGATGATGATGATGCAAGTGATGATAATGAAGACAGAAGAGGCTTACAAAAATTCAATATTTTCCAATTCACGGATGCTGGAGTAAGCATCAAATCACACGCACATACACACCATCATAGTCATACCAAATCTAATTCAATTGCTTCTGATTCGGGTTTAACTGGTAGTAAAGAAGATTGTGACGATGACAAAGGTAGTGAATCTGATAATTCAAGTTCCAATAGTGATAATGCCGATGCTGATGATGACACTGGATCTACATCATCTTCGAATGATAGTTTTACTGAAGACTGGGACGAGATGCTTCTGAACGACGCACCAAGACGTAGGGTTCAAGGTTTGTTTAAGACCAGTCTTGGACTTGGAAATAGATTTGTTGAAAATGATAGCAGTCATAAATCCTCATTGAACAGGTTCACAAGTAATGGAGGAACTGGATCAAACTACAAATCGTCCATGAAGGGATATTCCAAGAAAAAACATATATCTGATACAAATAAAAAAAATAGGAATATCGTTGGTATATTCGACTTTTCTCACTTACTTCCTGACAAATACGATCTTGCTCGTGAATATCGAGTACTTGGAGACACCCCAGAAGTGTTGGCTGGTTACAATTCCAAGATTGCATTAAAGTATGGTCTCAAAGAAATCAGTGATGTATGGAAAATTCTTGAAATGGTATTGATGAAGACTATTCAAAGTTCAGAGAACGCAGGAATGTTCAATCCAAGCATTCCTTTATCAACACCATTAAATTCACATTTTGGAACAGAAATGATTCACAGAGCATCATTTTTCTGGGATGATCATCCTTTTGGGGGTACTTGGTTTGTCAAGGAGATTTTTAATTACTTTGAGAAGAAGCAAAATATCCAAATGTTGGCTATGATGTCATGTATATTATATGAAAATCCAGAAAATTTGAAAACGGCTAGTGAATCTATGAATGTCCCAATCCATACTCCTTACCAAGCATTACCACAACCCCCAATTTTACAGCCACAAACTGCGAGAAACAGTACCGTTTTCGGGTATACGAGCCAATCTTTATTAGGAGAAGATCCAAGGTTTGATTTCCGGAATTCTTCTCTTCTGAGTACAAGAAAGGAGTCACAAACTTCGGGGTTAATATATGCCAAGTCGATTACATCTTCACTTGATACTGAAAGTGTAATTAATGGGTCTCCAGATAAATTCAAATATATAAAGAAAAACCTTAGTTCAAGAGGATACCCACCTATCGAAGGATCCAATAATTCATATTCATCACTATCCGAATCACTTATAGAATCAAACATGTCAACTCCAGAAAGAAACTCCAGGATTTTGACCGAAAAGGTAAATAAGGGTATTCTAAAGCAGCAGCAACAACAACAACAAATACAGCAACAACAGCAGCAATCATTTACTTTGAAGAGAAATAGAATAAAACCTGCACCTGTTGTTACCATTGAGATGCAAAATGTCGAAGAATTGGATATATTTGAAAACATGAACACCAGATCGTTGTTGAATTCGATTGATAACCGAAAATTGATACGATATCGAGAGCTATATGCGGAAATGTTGTATAATTGGAAATTACCCATTGGTAGAATCAAGATTCTTAAGTTTAATTATCCTGAATTAAAACTGAGTGATGAATTACCAACCACTGATATTCACAAGTGTCGTATTGGGTTGAGAAAGAAATCACGCCAGCAACCAAATCAGAATTATGTGAATTCGGTCACCACTATCTCCAATACCCATCCAAATGCATGGAACACAAGTAAGAGACAAACTTTAAAGTATTGTAACTTGTGTAGATTGGTGGTGACAAAGAATTTTACATTATGTACTGTATGTGAGCACTTGATGCATACTAGCTGTGCTGGTGAATGGTGGTCTACTGGTAATGAAGAATGTGCTAGTGGTTGTGGATGTAAATGTCTAGAGCGTAGTATATAAAACCACTCTATTGAATCTATTTAATAACAACAACAAACTACTTTTTAAGGTTGACGAGTGTTAACAATTTGGTCCTTTAATTTTTCATCCCATTCTTTAACAAGAGTTTCCAAATAACTAACCACATCTTCCAGTCCAGTTGTGTCGACCTCTTCTTCCAAAAGATACTCCTTTCCAAATCTAGTACAAGCAGAAGCTGTTTTAGCAACTTGTTTTGCTTTCCCCATAGCAGCAGCTATAGGAGCATTAGCAGCAATATAACCTGATATATTGTGGTATGGAGAACCCAAGAATCTTGCGATATAAAACAAGCACAACATACTATAATAAGTGAAGACATTCAAGAATTGGAAAAATGAAAAACTAGTAAATATACCTGGATGAACCAAATATTGTTCAATACCTTCATTTTGTTTCAAAGTCTTGTATGTACCAAAATGCATCAAATCAACTAATCTTTTAGAACCTTCATAACTTGCAGGGGATCTTAATAATTGTAAATCTTGGAATGACAAATATTTTGGCAATGCCATTAAAGAACTTATCCAGATGATTTTGCCACCATTTTTTAATAAATGTTTAATTTTATGAATGAAATAATATGGTCCAAAAACATTTGCTTGAAATACCAATCCTAAACCATCAGAACTTTCTACTCCGATTCTTTGTAATTTATAAGTTGGGTTAGTAACAGCTTCAATTGGACTTTGTAATACTTCAATTGTAGCTGCTTTCCAATCAATACCTCCATAAACACCTTGGGCGGCATTAATGAATAAATAATCAATATGTTTGTATCGTTTATTTAATTCATAATAAGCAGATAATATTGATACCATATCGGTGAAATCAACTAAAATATAATCGAATTCAACTTTGTTAACTTTTGATGGGATTTTTTCAATAATATATTGTTTGATTTCATTAATGACATCTTTAACTTTTGGTAAAGTTCTTGAGGTTACAACAAGAGTGATTTCTTTATCGCTAGGTAATTGTTCTAATAAACGAACAGCGATGTTGAATCCCAAATTGGAGGATGTACCAGTAATCACGGCAACAGTGGAATCTTTAATGAGAGACATGGTGTGTGTTTGTTTGGGAGGAATATCAAAAGAGATGGATTAGTTATGTTTTTCATCTGATTTTTTATATATATATATATTTTTTTTTCTTTAGTGTTCGTCTGCAGATATGCCTGATGCGTGTTAGTCTATTCTATCTCACGAGGTCGTATAAATTTCCAAATCCGGAACGAGAACTTTTAATTTGAAAAACTCCTTTATTATACTATTTAAGGTACCTACAGAGAAGTATAAAAAAGGTATAAAAAACCAGTTTACTTCCTTGCCAAAAAGAACCGTTTCGGGTTTTAAACGATTACAACAGCCAGAGATCATGCCAACCAATATTTTTTCTAACAGCATTTGAGAACCCTTCATTGTATTTGACCCATATTCTGGATGTCTTGAACTCTTCTTGAGCATCTTGGTTCGTCTTGGTTTTGTTGCTGTCACGTTGAACTTGGGAATTTACTTCTTCGTATTTACCCTTGAAGAAATTCACACTTGATCCAGGATTAGCTTTCTTGGCCCTTTGTTTCTCCTCTTCGTCTATAGTGCCCTCTTCTTCTAGTGGACGTTTAGGAGCTTTTCTCAACATGACCAATCTGTCCACTTCTGCAGTCACCAACGGAAACATAGCTTGACGACGGAATTGAGTCTGTTTAAAAGCGGATGCCATTGGCACAGGGGCAAAGTTATTATCAAACACAGTAATAGGATCCCAATTTGGATTTATTTTTAGTGATACCAACCCGGTTTCTAAATCTTTCAGATTCTCCAATGAGAAATCAAAATCTTTTACCAAACCAGCAATCTTCTCTACCCGTTTCTTTTCCATTTCGTTCAATTCCGATTTAATTCTGGCGGAGAAACTTGGAGACATGATTTTGGCTAAGTTGGGTAAAAACTCAGTAGCTGAGTTATCCTGATTAATACCCAATGCCAATCTGACTTGGACTGGCAAGTTTTCTGTTATTGACTTTATTATATGCTTGTTAGATTTTAATAATTCATGATGTTCAAAATCTAAATTCTTTGCATTTGGAATAAGCAGTTGATTGTTCTTTTGAAGATTTAGCTCACTAAACAATGACCATACTTTCAACCCAAGCAATGGGAAATATTCACTTGTTTCACTGTGTTTACTGAATTGGCTGTAGATACCCACCCAATCACTAAACTCACTTGGTTTGACTAAAGAATCATCTTGGTAATGTGCCACATCCAAATACTTATCAAATACACCTTTGAGAACCTTGTCAAATGTACTGGCATTATTTGATATCGCTTTCCCTTCTCCACTCATAAAACTATTGAAAATTTGGTCGAAATTTTGCTCCCTTGATAGTTGAGGATCTCGTTTGAATAATTTATCAACCATTGCAAACCACGAAAGTTGTCTATCCATGAGATCCCCTGTATTAACTTTGGAATCTAATGTATCTACTTTTCTGCTATTGAATTGTAAGTGATTGATGCAAGCTCTGATGTCTGAATCACAAATCTCCACAACATCACCAATTTCTTGGTAATCTAAACCTACCTTCTCTTTCTTGTTTATGCCCATTAAATGATCTTTAACTGATTTCACGGCATTTCCACCAAACTTTGCTCCTGATACTGCTTTTGCAGTTACGGGTTTTTTAAATGCCACAATCTCCGATATTGGACGAAGTTTATCCATTGGGTTAGGACCATACTTGTTTGCTTGTTGGGAATATACATCATTGGCAATACAAATGATGGGACGATTCAATAATATATCTTTCTTTTTCGACTTTTTCTTCGATTTATCAGTGTCATCCATACCCAGTCTTTTTAATTTCTTATTGAGTGCTCGTTGATCGGATTGGACTAAATCATTCAATACTTTCACTACATCACTGGCATTGGCAAGAGAATCAATTTCATCAATGATTAAACAGGAAGGCTTCCCTTTGCTTGAAATACTATTTGAAGTAAGTGCATTGAGAATTTTGAGTTTCAATGCCGCTGAAGCATTAGTATATGCTGATGATCCACCACTACTTGAAGTTTGAGGTAGGGTATCCATACTATTCGATGCATTCAACTCTTGAACATTATATCCCATTTGATTAGCTAGAATATGTGTAGTGGTAGTTTTTCCAATACCAGTAGGACCATGAATTAATAGGATTTTTTTAAATGGACGCCCAAGTGTATCGGCATTTTCTGGGTTATGAATTTCATCACCGAATACAGTATGTGACCATTTCTTTAACCAATGCAATACTAGCCTATATTGTTTATCATTACCTGCTGAACATAGTTGAATAAAACTATTTGGTTTGTATTTCTCGGTCCATATTTGTGAATGTGAAGGTTTTTTGGAATCTGTTGTGGTTGATGAGTTCAGTTGTTCTGCATATTTTCTTCTTTGTTCTTTTAATGAATTGAGCAAATTGGCTCTTGAAGTTAATGAATCCATGTCCATATAGGATCCCTTTAGTTGGGAGTCATCAAGGTTTTCCCTACTCAATACTCTGGGTGCAAGTCTGATTGATTTACCAGAGAACAATTTAACTGTCTTTTCTGGATGATACACTGGTGAATAGATAATTTCCTCAGTCGTGGTAGTAGATTGTTTCGAAAACAATTCATCCTGTTGGTTGTTTTGTATTTCATCATCGTTATCTCTTGATTCTAGTTCTTGTTCAATATTATCTTCTTTGTTTGTTTCACGTTGATACAATAATGATTGACTGATGTCAAATATGTTCTCATCTTCAATGCTTTCTGCAGGTTTAGAAAACAAGCAAGAATTATTGGTGTTGAATTCTATATCATCTTGTTCTGTTACAGGTTGCAGTTCTTCTATGGTAGACATTGCTAAGGCTGTGGCAAGGGATTAATTTGATAGAATATGTTAAGAAGGAAAATTTTAAATAATACATTTGGTAAACATAACGCGTCCTGCCAAAAAAAAAAAAAAATTATGGTAGTATAACCACGACGCGACAAGATCTAAAAATACGACATTTTCATTTGTACAAATCCGATAGTCATTTTTAAATTCATATTCATTATACTTACAAAGTAATATACATTTATATTCGTAGCCTTAATACAAAAATCTGAAATTGGCAGAGATCTTAGAACCATCATTACCTTTACCAAATTCCTTTTGCCAATCCATGGTTCCTCTTTCGATTCTTCTGTTCAATACCATTAATCTGATTCTCAAACCGACAGCGAAAGCAATGGAAGCAACAATGAAACCACAATTACAACAGAAGGCAACCAAGTAACGTGGAGCATCACTTGATGGGTACAAGTATGCGTTCCAAATAGAAGTGGAGTTACTCAAACAGTTAACCAATGCAATTGCAGCAGCACGTTTGGCTGGTGGACGTGGACAACAGTTGGAGATCCATGTAAGAATAACAACGAATGCACAGTAAAGTGAAGGAATCATCAAACACATACTGAAATAACGGGCACCGAGGTTCAACAGCGCAGCAGCAATGATAAATGCAGCTAATGAAAGTAATAATGGAATGGTGACATGCCAGAATCTTTCACCGGTACGATCAGCATGCTTGGACCAGAAAAAGGTAGCTACCACGGCGAGCACAAATGGTGGAGCAGTTAAACATAAGGTGACTGTTCTATTGAAATTTAAGGTTTGAACGACGGATGGGAAGAAATTGGTGATACCACAAGCAGCAACCAAGAATGAGTGGGTAGCAACTAATAACCATACTTTGATATCTTTACAAGCATGCATGAAACCTTGCCAGTCAGATTCTTTAGCTTCTTTGTCGGAGTCATCGACATTACCAAGATCTCTCTTCATTTTCCACATAATGATATCCTTTTCTTGCTGACTCAAGAATTTAGTATTGTTTGGATTATCGGGTAACACAAAGTATGCAATTGGAGCAAGTAGCACAGTAAGGCCACCCTCAAGAAAGAACAAATATCTCCAACCAGAAACTCCGCCCAAACCATGCATTTCCAAAATACCAGCAGCTAATAACCCACTGAAAGCAGAACTGATCAACAGCCCAGAATACAAAATGGAATTTCTTAAGGAAAGACTCTTTTTATCATACCAATTAGATAAGATTAATAAAGCACCAGGAAAGAAAGCAGATTCGACAACACCAAGCAAGACACGAACAGCGACCAAACCAGCAAAATTTTGAACAGCCCCAGTACATGTAGAAATTGCACCCCAAACGGTCATGACAACTGCAAGATAAGCAGATGGACGACCCAATTTATTCATTAACATATTAGAAGGAACTTGGAAAAGAATATAACCAACAAATAACACAGACAAGGCAATTTGATATTGGTTTCCAACCAATCCTAAATCTTTTTCCAATGTTCCTAATCTTGCATTTGCAATAGCGGTTCTATCGATATAGTTCATAATATAAAGAATGATTAACATAGGTAATAATCTAATATCCATTTTTCTGGTAGTCTTTTTATCAAATGCTTTTAATTCCTCTTGAGTCATATGTTGAAGCAGCTCTGGAAGATCAACATATTCTAATTCGGTGATTTCTTCAAGACCAAGTTCTGATTCAGAAGCTTTAGGATCAATATTTTCATTATATTGAGATGCTGGCTTAGCATCATAGGCTTCTATGTGAGATGTAGTAAGTTTGTCGCTAGACATTGTTTTCAATAGGAATGGTTGCGAAAGACCTGCAATAATAAGAGAAAAATTACAAAAAAATTACAAAAAAAAAACGATCAGTTCGGGAGGGTTTAGATCTTGTTTATATATGTTTCCAAATCATTGGTAAGAACGGGATTATAGGCATAAGATTAAAGAATTTTGCAACTAATATTAAGAATTTTATTCTATTCCTCTCTAGTAGCCTTGAAATTAAGGTAAACGAATGAACAAACAAACAAATAAACAAACAAACAACTAAACGTATACCAAAAACCTTTTCTTGGAACTTTGAATTTGGATTTTTTTCTTGGAAAGAAAGTGGGGGGATATAAGAGAAAGAAAATAAAGGAAAAAGGATAAACTATTTTTTAAATGGTGCAAAAAGAAACGGAAAAGGAAAAGGAAAAGGCTTGTTTTGTTGCTGTTTAAGGATGTATATACTTTAGCAATTACAAGTAGAACTAGAAGTATCATAACCATTAGAATGTGGAGGAAATACAACACACGGTACTTTTTTAACCCATCTAGCACCAACAACACCAATAACTAAAATATGTTGAGACAAATTGGGGGATCACTTTTGTCTCGTTCCCCCCCATTGCAACAGCCTCATCTTTTCAGGAACAAACGTAACATGTTAGTTGCTCTTGTTCTACTTTTTATGTCCAACCCGAGGCTTTGTTTTCTTGCAACAAACCAGTTGTTGCATTTAATTTACTTTAAGTAGTGTTCTAGTTTAAAGTTGTTTAATAAATGTAACCTTTTCTCTCTCTCTGTCTCTCCCGGAATAAAGTCTTGGAGGAAAAACCTTTTTCATCATATTAATCCGAGTGGGGTGGAAATAAAATAAATATAAAAACAAAATTCCTTGGCTTATAATAATACTGGGAGTAATTTTTTTTTTCTTGCCCTTTTTTTTCTATTATTATTGATCCTCCACATTACCAAGAAATATTTCTTTGACATCTTCAATTTTATAAACTTATAAACTTATAAACTATATGGTTGGGTTCTTTTTTGTTTAAGTTTCCAATTGTAACAGTATTCGATGTTTCCCCCATACTTTTTTTAATTGTTCTTTTGCGGGGAGAGAGAGGAGTGTGTTATTTGTGTTTTCTTATATGGATTCATAACCGTTATGAACTATACAAATTTCATCTATTTGTTGAGCTTCAATCGATAAAGAAAATCTCTTGCGTGTGTGTGTGTGTGCATTTCTTGGACAGGCGATAATGGGGAATTCAGGAAAAACAAGCAAAGTATGTCTTACTCCTTTAAACCCCTACGTGATAGAGGCGTTTGAACATCTCCGAAGAAGGAACTGCTGATCGATGATGAGTAATAAAATTAATAATTATAATACTATTGTACATTTTTTTTTCTTGTTATTCTAAATAACTAAACTAAGCACCAAATGTTTTTAATTGAATTTCCGGAGCTTGATCAAAAGAATCTTGTGATTGATTACTCATACCTCCATTATTGTTATTACCAGTATTATTCATTTTAACAATGTCTTCGGCTAGTTTCTTTTGTTCTTCATCAAGATAAGTGTTTACTACTTGTTTAAAACTATTGGCATTTTGTTGGACCAAAGTAATTAATTTCTCATGTAAATAACTCTTGTCCACTTCTTCTTGTCGAACCAAAACAGGAATGATTATTGAATATAATGCAGTTTGTTTTGATTCATCATCAACCACAAGTCTGGTAAATAACATTAATATTTCAATGGCAATTTTTACTTCAATAGTGTATTCATCCCCGCCATTAGCCACATGTTTGATTAATGAACTAATCAAATATTTAATCACAGTCATATTCTGTTTCAGTTTGTAACTAAATTGTAATAACGATTTAATACATTGTATACCAGTGGCTGCAGTTTCCTTGTTTTCTAATAACTGCAACAAAGAATGACTCAAATTCTTTGACGATTCATCATTCAATTTAACTCCCCCATTGGTAACCAAAATCAAAGTGGTAATCACAGAATAATTGTTTTGAACATCAATTTCAAAGTTCCCACGAATATTGCTATAAAATGTATTCACCAAATTAGGAGCAATTCTTTGTGACTCAACAACAACTTGTCTTAAAAGTGGTACAATCAAGGAAATTAATAATCTATTCTTGCTTTCATAAATTTTGGCAAATATGTAAAGCAAACAAGCATATAAATCTGCTCTTACGACATCAGGTAAAACATTACTCATATCTACCAAATTCTCAAATGCTTTTTTCAAAACTAACAAATTTGCTGCACTATCAACATGTTTGAGTACTAATTGACTGGATTCATTATTTGGATCAAAATCGGATCTCAAGAATGGTAATATACGGAATAATGGCAACATGGCAATTCTAATCAATTCAAATAATTTATCAAATCCAGATTCTAAATCATCCTTGTGGGAATTCGCAAAAGTATGGAACAATATACTGATAATTTCAACCAATGAACATTGTATTTCTGTATCATCATCAATCAAGATTAATCTATCAAACAAGTCCACAATCTCGCCAAAAATCTCATCGTTAAACAAAAGAGTCACCAAATCGGGACTTTTCACTAATCTCTTTACAGAAATCAAAATTTCTGGAACATTTCTATTCTTAATTAACGATTCCACACATTGGCTGAACAATATGAAAAAGAAATTTTGAGCATCGCCAGATAATTGTTTGTTTATGAACTCGTTGTTGGTTTCCAATTCTGAACTCAAAACACTGACAAGGTTAATCCAGTAATTGCCATAAATTTCCAATTCCCTACTTGATGATTCACTATATTTCAATGCGGAGAACTCACGCAAGACCAAAATCCAAAGTGATGTTAACAATGATGAATATTTAGTTAATGTTTCTTGGAATTCCGGTTCCACATTCTCTGGATCTTCATAGGCATCAAGTTTGAGTACAGCCCAACAGTTCAAAATTGACAATTGGATAGATTTTCTTCCAAACTCAGACATGTTTTCTAAAAATCCAAAACGAACAAATTTATTCGATGAAATTTCTTCCAATAAATAAATCAATGTCTTTAATATTCTTTGCTTGGAGTAGAATTTTATTCTTGGAAGATTGATAAACTTGGACGAAACATTGATGGCATCAACAATAACTTTGTAGTCATTACCAGGAGCAAAACAAGGAATCAAAGCACTAATGATTTGTGCTTGTTGTTGTTCTAATATAGAAACACTTGGATACAATGGATCAGCTAATTCTCCAAACAATCCTAATGCTCTGTTTAACAATTCAATACCTTTGATTTTGATTTCTTTAATAGTTGATGTTGACCCCAAGAATGAGAGCTTAACTATATCGGATATCTTGAGTTTCAATCTATCAATTAATTTGGTATTCCTAACGGCTAACTCTAATAAATGATTCAATAATTCATAAATAAATAATTTGAATTCCCATGAAATAGGCTCATTTTTGTCCAAATCAGATTGATCTTCCCCAACAATATTTTCAATTTCTTCATCTCTGAAATCAACATTATTGACGTTCTTCTTTTTTTGTCTTTGCAGTAATGGTAATAACTTCTGTTGATAATTGGTTTCAATAAATGGTCCCATAAGTTTCTTGGAGCTCAATTTAAACAATGAATTCAATATACCAAACCAGTTTTTATCCAAGCTGGTCTCCAACCATAAGTATATGAATTGTTTCAATTGGTGACATGGTTTGATATTCATTGATACCCAAAGCAAGTTAATAGTTTCTTGAGTTAAGATTTGTGGACCGAAAATTTTCAACAATTCATAGTAACATTCATATGCTCCACAATATAAATCATCACTACTATTAAATGGGAAAATAGTATCAATGTTCAATGAAGTTGGAGAAACACTCGCTAAGGAAATCTTTAAATTCTTGGAAATGAGCAAATTCAATAAGTCCCTGAAAAAACCAACTTCTCCTTCAATCAAATTAGGATCAAATATGATCAATTCTTGGAATAGCAATAATAATTGTTTATATACTTCAACATAATCATCTAATGTTGTCAATCCAATGCCATAACTTAAACTAATGATCAAATCCTTTAATTTCGATTTTTCAGCAGGTTCCCAATCACGCAAGGTTGGACCCAATGAACTAACAAACAATTTTAACAATTTAGTTCCTTCAGCAATTGAATTATATTTGGTCTTCAAATTAACAAGAATTTTATTACTTGTATCATAACCAAAGTAATCATTCAAGTAGTTGGAGTAGATCTTATTCAACACAGTTGGGATTAATAGTATGTTATCAATATTAGCTTCGAATAATTTTGTGGTAGACACAATGGTGAAATGATAAACAATAGGATTTGGATCATTCAACAACTGTAAACAAATACTGTAGATATCAGAAAATCCCAATTTTGTATGTGAATAAATACTTGAAAGTGACAACAAGGAAAATCCTCTTTTATAAGGGTTCAGATCGGTGACAATATCATTGATCAAACCAGTAATTTGTCCCATAGTACCATCTTTATCAAGTAATTGTGCTACCAAACCAAAAGTTGATGAATTTATTTTAATGAGTTCATCATTTTCAAGTGGCATTTTCTTGATGATATCAATAATAACCAATGTTATACTTTCATCTAACGGAAGTTTCTTCTTAGTGATATTAGAAACAACCCCGTGTAACGCTATAGCAGTGTTGATTTGAATTGCTTTTAATCTTAATGGATCAATAGGACTAGCACTCAATGAATTTCTAATTTGTTCCAATAATGAAAATTGAATCTTGGTGCTCAAATATGGGAAAACTAATTGAAACAATTCAATTGACAAGTCAACCAAAGAAGTTGTCAAATTGGTCAGAAATTGGCCACATGATGAATAATTCTGGGTCAAATGAATTCCAGGTTCATAATTAATAGAATTGTCAGTCGACAGGAAGGCAATTTTTTCAAAGTAATCAAACCAAGAACCAACTTCTGGTTGATATTCTTGTTCGATAGAATTCTTTGGCAATACTGTTCTCTGGGTTTCAAATGTATTTCTCAACCATTGTGTTTCATCTTTACCAAATTCAAATGGGAATTTAATTAACAATTCGTCAATGTTGTCAGATCCATTTTTAAATTTACTAGTCACACCAAATGAGTAATTATAATTTTCATTCAATACAAGATTATCATCCAAATCGGCAACTTTATTTAATGCTTTGGATTTAGTTTTGGGCTTTTCATTTTCTGATGATTGTATTCTGGAGAAAATTTTGGCATCACTAAATACCTTAATCAAAAATATAACCATATTGGAATTAATATCATTCTTAAGCAATGTAGCTAATTTGGTAAAACTTTGGAACAAGATTTTCTTACTGTAAAACACAAGACTAATAAGAATTCTATCATTGGACAATTTGTTATTAAAGGAATAGTTCGTGTAGGCTAAGTTGTTGAGAATATTCGGGTTGTAATCAGATTCATTGAAACTGGTACTGTTAAGTGAAGTAACACCACCAACAACACCAATATTACTTTCAAGATAAGACAAATAATTGTACGATTTGGTAAGCAAGAATTGGATTTGCTTTAAAGACTCTGGGGTTAACTCCACGGAATTTAAATAGTTTAACAAACAAACCAAACTGAAATTTCTTAATTGCAAATTAATAATAATTTCTCTTGCTTGACCTTCTGGAGTACTAGCACTAATTGAACTGCTAATAAATTGTGATGTCAACAAACTCTTCCAAAACACAAGAAACTGGGATGAATTCAACTTCACGTACTCCGAAAAATTGTACAATGTCACAAGTGATGACAATATGATCCAGCAACTGGCATTCTTCACTCCTGATTGTGAGTTGTGTTTTAAACTTTGAGTACAGAAACTCAAAATTTTAACAATTGTCAGATTTTGAAGCAATGCAGGATCTGTTTGTTTGACCAATGACAGCAATGCCAACGAATAACTGAATAATCTAATGGAAGAAATTGGACTAATGTTTTCATCTCCTCCTTTGGCACCTTCCTTATCAGAGTGCTTATGCTCTTGATCCACCAATCTAAAAGTGTGCAAAATCAACTGGTTGATTTCTGCTTGCTCCTTTTTGGCATAGGCTAACAATGTTTGTAATGCATAATTCCTTATGTAGTAGTTGTTGTTTACAATTAAATTAAACAAGATATCTCTAACAAAAGAAGATCTAGCTTCACTAGAGCTCTTTGGTAAGTCCAATTCTTCATCGTCATCTTTAGAAACTGGCTTGTCTTCTTTTTTCATAGACTCAAAGTTGACACCATATGGTAACAACATATCGATAATAAATAATAAAAAGTAAGCTTGATATGGATTCTTATATGGGAAAACCTCTTGGGTGGTGACACTTTTCTTCTTTGTACTGGACTTAGTTTTGAAGGAGAATATTTTTGATTCTCTTTTCCTTTGTTTGTTCAAACTTTGGGTTCTTTGGAGTTGGTCCCCCCCTGATGAGATCGAAGCAGCAGATGATGATTCTTCATTCTGGGCATCAGGAACAAATTTACCATAAATAAATTGACAAAGAACTTCGTGAGAAGCTGAACCAGTTTCTTGAACGATATATTCAATAACTGTGCTCCAATATTGTACCACTTTATTCCAATCCTCATTCATTAGGTGGTTATCAATTGTGTTGAGTTCAACAAATTTACACAAAATAGTGTCTAATATAAATATCAAGTTGGTAGATAAGAATTCAAGATTTTGGAATTGTTCCAATTGTAAATAAAAAATGATTGTCTCAGTAACACTGGCTTGGTATAATGCCAACTCTAAATTTGAATTGATGACACCCTCGCTATCGCGTGCAAGTATAGTATTCCTTTCCCTTCTTAATTCAATCACTGGTTCCCCTTCGGAATCAATTCTAGTAGAAAGGGTTGAATCCCATTGGTTATAATCCGGCAATGGAAACAAAGTGACCAAATATTCAATGGCATTGAATTTTCCTGTTGGCACAAGGTTGATCAAAAAATTAGCCAATAATTCAACCATGGCGATTCTTACTTCTTTAGAATAATTCGACAACCCATAATCAAAATTTTTTTCGTGGGTAGTGATCAAGTTCATTTGGAATTGATGTTGTTGGTGCATAATAACTTCTGGTTTCATTTTGGCCCCTGCTGAACTTGATGATGTAGAAGCTGCTAGAAGCATTTCATAATTAGTTGATACAGCCAATAATAACAAATTCTTATAACACAAAACATAATTCTTCTTGATTAGCACTGAAGAAGTACATTCTTGATCCATATCATAAGATACTGATTCACTGGTAATACCTTTTGTAACAATCTTCATTAGTTTGGCTTGGGTTTTTTCATCAATGTCCATCTTGGTGGCATTCTTGGTTATTGAATTCAACAAAAATATCAAATTACTATTGATATTGGGAGTTTTCTTTAAAATTTTATAAATCTGGGAAATTGAAAAACTTATTAAACTTCCCAATGAGTTTGGGAAATTTTCAAACAAGTCGATTAATATAATGATAGATACTTGGGTAATTGGTGAAAGTTCATCGGTGTCTTTAAGAATCAAGTTATTTAAAAGCAGATTGGCCAAATCATAGACTTTTGAAGGCAATTTGTGCAACACCAATACGAGATTTTTCGACACAAGTCGATATATATTGTAAGAAATTTGTTGCTTTAATTCTTCTACCCCATTTGTTGTTTCTGAATCTTTCTTTTTCTTTCCTTCTATTGGTATATTGGCTTTTTCCACAAGTTGATTCAATTGTGACAAGTAGATCAGATAATGTTCCTCCGGAATTGAATCCAGTTCCTCTTTGCTTGATAGCTTTGTGGTCAAGCTAGTCAAATAATTGAATACTTCGGATTTATTATACCGTTTAAGAATGTCTGGGAATTGGTCCATCTCTGAATCGTTGAAGAATTGAAGTAGTATAATAATAATAAAAATAAAAGAGTGCCGAACTTTTTTTTGTTTTAGTTGTATTTGCATATTTTTTTTTTTTGCTGTCAGTCTAATTGTGGTCGTGTTGTTTATTTTTCTCATTATACCAAAAAATACATAATAATACATTCAATCTCTATACAATAGCATCATCATCACAGTTCGATCTTTAGATGTCGCGATGTTTTCGATTTTTCTATGCTACTAATCCTTTTCGAAGGTGTGGGTGATCCTTTGATAGAAGGCAAATCCAGGAATCTCTTGCTATAAGATATTCGTTTTTCCTTATTGGACTTGCCGGACGAGGCAGAACTTGAATTGTGGGAACGATCCGTCGTATTAGACGTATCCAACTGCGTTGTGGAAGACGATTTTAGTACCGAACTTGAAGGAGATGGCGATGGTGATTTTTTTGAAGAAGAAGAAGTGAAACTCCCTAGGAACGACTCTATATCCATTGTCAAACTTCTTAATCTTCTTAATGAATCTGATTTCTTAAGGTTTGACTGCTTTTGTAATTCCCAATCTCTTATTTTGCTAGGAGGAGGGGTAGATCGGAGCATTTCTCTGATACTAAGCATCAGCACATCTGCCACTGGACTATCATTACCAGCACCACCACTCTCTAGTTGGTCAATTTTCTTTTGTAAATCTTTTATTTGATTCTCATAGTTGGTAATATGCAATTGTTTTTCAACGTTCAATTTCCTTTCTCTTTCATAATCACTTTCCAACATTGCTAGTCTTTCCAATAGTTCGTTATTAAATCTCTGCTGTACTTCAAACTTGCTTGATTTTACTCTGTCATCACTTTCCATGGTATCATTCAAGATCTCTGTTTTCACCAATTGCGATGTCAAACTCTGAATCATTTCATCTTTTTTATATAATTTAGCACTGGTTGACTCATGTAGAGTGTTGATTTCTGAATTCAACTCGAGGATCTTCGAATTGGTTTTCGATAACTCCAGTTGTTTGTCTTGTAATTTCGATATTAATTCCGTGTTACTTCTTTCTAATTCTTGTAATTCATCCTCTAATGCCTTTTCTAATTCTTTTGATGAATCTTGAAACTCATTCAACACTGCTTCAAGTTCTAAGATTTTCTCTACAAGTTCATCATTTGATAGTTGGTGTAATTCAGTGGAAGACATGGCCATTTGCTGGGTTGGTGTCACAACGGAGAAACTAAAAAACAAAAAGTGTAAACAAAAAAAAGTTCAAAAAGAGTTTAAACAAAAAAAAATAATTAGCAGCACTCACTAACTAACTCAATTACAATCAAACGACTAAACCAGGAGGGGGCGAGAGCGGGGCGAGTGAATCTGCACTGCATCGTGGTAACATACAAAATTATGTCGCCACAACTTCAACATAAATACCTTATTTTCTTACAACCAGATCCACCAAAAGGGTGTTGGGATAGAAATGAATTTTGATTAATTAATTATTAAGAGTTTGGAGTTTAACTAATTGCTCATTTAGCAAAACATTATACATGAACATAAACTAGGGTGAATTATTATAGTTGCGTCACTGGATATAAGACTTCATGAACCATTCAATTATTGGTCTTTCTTGTCTTCTTCATCTTCTTCTTCTTCTTCTTCATCATCATCTTCTTCATTGTCCTCTTCTTCTTCGCATTCTTCATCTTCATCGTCACTTCTTTCATCTTTGGCAACACCTGAAAATACGTATCTATACAAGATTCTCAAGATCAACACCAACCAATAGAAATTGACTAACTGCAAAGCAAAGATCAAAAAGAAGGTAATTGGTTGGGAAATCCAACATTTATATTGTTGAGTATCCCAGTTCAAAGTGAAATCACCGACGGTTCTGAATTCAGTCAAGACAGACCACAAGATCTTCAAATTGATATAATGTCTCAAATAGATCCAGACACCAATAAAAATTACGAAAAATGGGGCGGTGATTGGGGAATCCAAATAATTCAAGGTTTTAGATAATGCTAAAAAGAAATCTGACACATCCATGGTAATATAAACAGCCAATCCCATCCAAGTGAAATGGAATCTATAAGAACACCAAATCAAAGCAATGGTAATGATATGGTGCAAAACCAATTCCTTGAAATCTTTTCTTGGTTTTTCCAATTGCAACACCAAGATAACAGATTGTTGAACCCAGAATGCAGCTTGTCCCAAGTAGTAGATCTTGAAAAAGATGTCATGAGATTTGTGAGGATAATTGACATAGAATGGGGTGGTTTGGAAGTACCATAATGGCAATCTGCTCATGATCCACAAACCAAATGGACCGGTAATACCATAATAGAACATAGCATAAGTTTGTTCCAAGAATCTCTTTTGCTTGGCTTCTTTGGTAATACCAAACCAAACACTAATTGGACGTAAAACACAACACATCATGAATTCTCTCAAAAAGGTAAAGAACAAGGCATAGAACCCCACAAATTTGAAATCGTTGACACCTTTACCATATTGATCGGTTCCTGGAATGTGGTAGGATGGAATAATCATATCTTCCAAGATTTGGTGGACTTTCCCAGAAGGTGAAGACAAGAAATAGGTACCAACTAAGGAGGAAAACACAATCAATGGCCATATCCAAGTGTGTCTATAAGTCAATTCTCTAAAACCAACAATTAATTTATGTACAATAGCAGAATCTGTGGAAGATTTTCTTTGCAATTCTTGTATTCTAGCAATGGATCTTCTTCTCAGAGATCTGGAGGTTGGCATGGTTGAGAATGATGGGGATGAAGTGTCGCCGACGTCAATTCTTCCTACAGATGAAGAACGACGACGGATGGATCTGTTTTGGGGGACAGCGAGTGATGGAGACGAAGACATATAATTGGGGTAGAAATCGCTCTTTCTTTCTTTCTTTTATATGAGGAAAAGTGAACGTGTAATATGACAACGAAAACTAAAAAGGGAAAAAGAAAGTAAAGTAGGAAAACAAGACCTGAAATGTAAGAATAACAAAAATTAGGTTACAAATGGTTTTTCCAAAAAAGAATAGAAAAAGAATAAAACAAAAAAAAAAGGAGAAAGAATGAGTTGTTAAATATTTAGGTTAGTATTTTTTCACACACTTGCTTTGTATACAAAGAACAAAAAAAAAAAAAAAATTTTTCGTTCTTTTTTTGTAGTGACATTTCTTGTATGATAAGTACACGACATTTTTACACACACACACACACAGCAACATCAACAACAACTACACCATCATCATTATCATCATCATTAGATATTCCACCCATTCTACTGTTTTCCTATTCCTAATCCACACTTTTGCTTTTTTTTTTATGATTGACTAGGAAGCATCGCTTGATAACTGCGCAATTTCGTTATCCAACTCCATACAAGCCCTTTTTTTCAACAATGAACAAGAGAGATTTTTCGAGTTTACTAACCTTCTTCTGCGTCAGTTTTGATGTTGTTGATCATGTCGTGCATTCTTCAATATTACGGATCACAAAAACACGCTTCTTGTTTTATTTAACACGCACAACGACATACATAGAGACAAAACTTATATTGTAAGTGAATCCAAATAGATTGGGGACCAGCCTCCAAGCCCCAAGCCCCAGTCCCCAGTCCCCAATCTCCCAGGATAATGAAAAGATATTTAGCTGTTTACGTTACTTAATTCTCGGCTATTTATGCTTACGGATAGCCGGTTCCCCTACCTTCTAAGTGCCGGAATTCTGATGTAATCATTATGCATTCGTAATCATAAAATCTTCCCCTATTTTTTCAAATGCTCTGTGTTTATCAAACAGAACAATAGCAAAATAATTGCAAACAAATGACCACAAGGCTTTATCTCTCTATTTCACTCTCTCCTATTTTAGTAATCAATGTTAGGCACGATTTATTTCGTCCATTGCATTGCATCAGGTGGTAATAACAACAAAATTTAGTCGTCTCGTCTCATTCCATTTCATTTGCAGTTAGTCCTAAAGCAGAAGAAAGTTTGCAAAAACAGGCAACAGTTATTTTTTTTTTTTGAATAATAGGAGTAATTCTTGTATTTGTACACGACTTTTTTTTCTTACCCACAGAAGTAGAATTGATTTATGTATTTACTTACTTACATCATTAATCCTGCAAACTTCTCCTACTCTGTGAGCTCGGTGTTCAATGGAAAAATATATCCGATATGGTGGAGGGGAGAGAGAAGGAATGGCTCACGGAGTTAGGGATTGAAGATTATCGGAACTAAGAGGCTAATGAGATCTATAGGCACATCTTTTTATTTTTTTTTTAGTTCATACTGATCTAAATTAACTAAGTAATTAATCATGTTTATTTGAATACTATGGTTTAGTGTGAATAGTACTGTTGTAGAAGGAATTGAACACTGTTATCGGATTAATTTGAAATGTTGATAACTGTACGTTATTAAAAATCCACACATAATTTCACTTTGTTTGTAAAATCTGAATATTTAAAACTCCTGGATGTTATTGATTTGGTTGTGAAAAGGATTATCGGTTATAGATAATGAATTTTGTATCCATATGATTTGTGGTGGTTAGGTCCCTATCATATATTTATTTTGCAATAATTTTGGTTCCAAAATGGAGGGAAAAAAATTGGAACACTTCTCGGTATGTTTTTGAACCAAAATACACACACGCAGTCCCACCAAGAGAAAGAACAAAGAAAAAAAAAATCTTGTAGTATTAATTAATACCATCTCTTATACATAGAACCATAAAACAACTATTTACTGGAAATGACAGATTGGGAAGAATTGAAAACAGACGATGGGGAAATCTATTATTATAATTACAAAACAAATGAAACTAGCTGGACCCTACCCGATGATGACTCTAAAAAACAACAAGACAAATCTGATACTTTGAAAGAAAATGAAGAATCAGAACTGGCAGCACCACAATCAACAACAGATAATAATAAAGATAAAGATACAGAAAAAGATAAAATAGAAGTTGATGATAAGGAAGAGGAAAAGAAACAGGAAGTTGAATCAAGTGTCGGAAGTTCAAAATGGGAGGAATATACAACTGATGATGGGAAGAAATATTACTATAATGCTTCTACTGGGGAAACCACCTGGGACAAACCAATAGAAGAACAACCACATCAAGATGAAGCACGAGAAATACAAAATAATCATGACGAGAAAATAACCATCACCCAAACTTCAGACAATGAACTCACTGAATTGGACAAGGAATTTATTAATAAACCTGTGGTATCTTCCTCAGCTACTGATAAAGATTCCGCCATTGATCCTAATGAAGCATTCAAAAAGATGCTAGCAGAGAATAATGTTGATTCTACTTGGTCATTTCAAAAAGTAATGGATAATTTCATTGATAAATCTGAATATTGGGCCATTGGAGATCCAATTCTGAGAAAGAAATGTTATGAAGAATATTTAGTTTCAAAATTCCAAAGTGAATTATCGAATAAATCATTATTAATGGAGAAACTTAGGAAGAATATTCATGATGAAATCAAGAAATTAGATGATAAAGGGGAAATAAATTATAATACTCGTTGGATTAAAATACGAAAAATATGGATAGATGAAGATAATCCAATTTTCAAACATTCCATGTTACTGGATTCAGAATTAGCAGCTATATTTTATGAATATACTGATAAATTAAAACAAACCCATGATGAAGAAATCCAAGAAAAGAAGTCCCATGCATTATCGGAATTGTCGATTTATTTAAAAACGGTAAATTCTGCCTTGGTGGAAAATTCTAAAACTTGGGAATCATTATATGAGAATTTACTTAATGATCATAGATTTAAAAGTAATAAGAATTTCCAAAATTTAACTAAATTGGATACATTAAAATTATATGAAAAGGAAATATATCCAAGTGTAATTGAAGATTTAAAAACTCAAACCGCAAAAATTTCCAAATCAAATTATAGAAATGATAGAAAAGCTCGTGATAATTACAAGAAATTATTATCTACATTGAAAATAGATGCCAGTAATCAATTTGAAGATATATTTGATGAAATTGAAAATAATGATGCATTTTTAGAATTATGTGGAAGAAATGGATCTACCCCATTAGAATTATTTTGGGATATTGTTGATGAAAAGAGACAAATATTAAAAGTGAAACATGATTTAGTTGAATCGGCAATTTTGGAAACCAAGAAACAAGGTTCTTACACGGAGGATATTTGGCAATCAGAAGATGCATTCATTGAAGCATTAAAAGCAAGTAAAGATGATAGATTAGTGGAAATTGATATTGATAAAGAAAATTCCGATGAAATATCAATCATATACAAACGATTAAAGAAAGAGTTTGAATTGATGAAGCAGAGAGAGGAACTTGAACATGAAAAAGAAATTGAAGATAGTATAGCCAACGTTGCCCAAATAATATACCAAAAGAATCCTAATTTTTGGGAAGGTATTGTTCGTTTAGAAGGCAATAGATATACAGCTTCAAGAAGAATCAAATTGGAAGAAGAGTACAAGCGAGTAGTGGAATTACCAGAGTATAAATTATTACAGAAATATGAACAAGAAAAACCAACCACTGTGATTACAAAACTTATTGTGGATGCATTTGTTAATGAATGTAATAGACAAAATTCCAGAAAAAGAATGTCAAGTTTCTCAGATTCCAATCCTGAAAAGAAATCAAAACTAAGTGCCAGTATATTGAATTATTAAAAGTATTTATTATCTATCTATATAGTCGTGTAGAATTAACATTTTTTTTTTTATTTTGGCTGCTGTTCTCTCTCAATCTCCAAGCCTCGATTAACTCTCTCGGGATCAAAATTTCTCGTTGAAAGAATTCAACCAAACCTTCCACCAATCGACCGACACAACCGTTATCAACCAACCTACCTTCCCCCACCAAAAAGCAACACCAAAATTTATCAATGGTATGTATATATACAAAATCAATTTTGCTCCCTTTTAGTTAATTTCATTATTATTACTAACATTATTATTAATTCAATTTAGTCGCAATCATTAAAACCATATCTTACAGCCGTTAGAGCCTCCCTTACAGCTGCTATATGTTTAGAAGATTTTCCATCACAATTAATTGAAAGACATAATCGACCAGAAATTGAAGTTGATAATTCGCATAATCCTGAATTAATATTAAATCCAATGACAATTTGTCGTAATGAAAATGAAAAAATTTTAATTGAACCAAGTATAAATTCAGTTAGAATTTCAATTAAAATTAAACAAGCAGATGAAATTGAAAGTATTTTAGTTCATCAATTTACAAGATTTTTAACTTCAAGAGCTGAGAATTTTTTTATTTTAAGAAGAGTTCCAATTAAAGGATATGATATTTCATTTTTAATTACAAATTTTCATACTGAACAAATGGTGAAGGATAAATTGGTGGATTTTATAATTGAATTTATGGAAGATGTTGATAAAGAAATTAGTGAAATGAAATTATTCTTGAATGCAAGAGCTAGAATTGTTGCTGAATCATTCTTGACTCCTTTTGATTAATTTAAAAAGAAAGAAACTCATTCATATTAATTAGATTTTTCTACAATTTAATTGGAGTTTAATTTCAATTTCAATTGAATAATTAGGTTTTTATTACATTACATAGTTATACATTTGTATTCTCCACCAAAATAAAAAGACAACAACATCAAAAAATAAAAAAATATACTATAATATAAACAATAATACTATACTAATCAAATGACGAACCCAAAAAATAAAATATCCAATCATTTAGTCATCTTTATTTCTATTCGTATAGTTTCTTTTCGTTAAAATTTTCGTGTGTATGTGTGTGTTTTTTGTTCATTAACATTATTTATTTTGAGATTTCTGGCGATCTCATGGGACTATTAGGGGTGTTGGAAGATATGCTAGGTTTTTTTTTAGGAGATAATCCTTGCGTTTGTGAAATAGGTGAGTTTTTGGCAGAAACCCCAGGATTAGAATTTACCGGCGGTGTATACATGTTTTGAGGTGAACTAAGTGGTGATTCTCGTATTGGAGGAGCTCTCATTCTCTGTGGGCCATACATTGGAGGGGTTGATTTGGAGAAATTGCTTGTTTGTTGAAGTGGCTGTTGTTGTTGTTGCTGTTGTTGTTGTTGTTGAAAATGTGGAGAAGAATTTTGTGGTATATCTTGAACATTTGGTAAAACAATTGGAATATCAACATTATCTTGAAGAATACCAGGAATATTTGACAACACAATGTCTAATTGTTGTAAAGCTTCTGCTGCTTGTTCAAATCCTTTAGATGATACTTTTAATGTCCATCTGTAAGTGAATATTTGTTCACGATAAAATGCGGCTTCTTCCTTTGTTGGTGATGATATGAATAAAATAGCTGCAAAAGTACCAATTAAAGTAAAATTTGATGAAGCAGAACAATGCCAGAATGAATGGATATGTTCAGGTTTTAAGTCTCTGACAAATTCAATAGATGCCAATAGTCTTGTTTTGGCAGCACTACGACAAACACTAACCAATTCTGATGGTGGTGGGTTACCTGCTTTAGTTTGTTGATACATAACTGTGGTAATTTTTCTATGCAAAGTCAATTCAGTGGCAAAATAAGCCAATTGTAAATATCCATTTGAACACAATTTTCTCGGTTTCACTGAACTCATCTGAAGCTCAATTGGTAATGCCCTAAACCAATCACGAAGTCTTAATTGTAAAGGTTTAGCAAGTTTCAATACTTCACCTATATCATTGATAGTTGCCATAGCTCGTACAGAATAAAACTCATTCAAAATATCGGATAATATCTCTGATAAATCAATCAAGTTGAAGAAAATCTTCTTCCCACTATCAATATCAGAAGAACCTTCTTTCAAATCACCATCTCCATGCTTTTCAGGGAAATCTTCTTCATGTAAAGGTAGCACCATCCAATTGTTTTCACTGATATGAGTTGGGCGTCCAAGTTTCAAAGAGAGCCATTTGTCTTCCAAATACACCGCCCATGCCAATCGTCTACGTAATCCACGTTCCCATTTAGGTAATTTCCACGAACTGCAGTCCAATCCTAAACCTAATTCTTCTGCCAATGCCACCACTTGTGAACACAATACCCACTCCGAATAATCAGCTTCACTTGGTACTTGCGGTAATAAATTCGTTGATTGTTTGACATTGAGTATATGTTTACATTGTAATAACAACAACCCTGCTTGAACTGCACTCAATTTTGGACGTTTTAAAATTTCTAATAAAAAGTTGTTCATTCCAATTTTTAAAATCATCTCCACATTTGGTTTAGGGAATTTATTCAATTGTGGATCATAATCCCACCATTGGATTGCCAAGACATACACTGCAGATAATAATGGTGCGGTAAACTCACGATGAGTTCGGGAGTATTTTTCAATAAAGACTTTCTTATGGATGATGGGATAGGAAGGATGGATAATTCTAAAGTACAAGTCAACCAATATTTGGCCATGCGGCGATATAAACTTTTCTATGGTATCAACATCATTGGACATGGTTTGATATGATTGAGGGGATTGGTCATCTTTCAATACAAATTGTACATCATCACTGACTTTTCGAAGGGAAATTGAATTACTTAGACTGACTTGTTCAACTTTGCTTGAAGAGCTCCCACTGGGATTATGTGAATCAATAATTGAATTTAATAGATTTCTGTCAAAGAGATACGATGTGGGACCAACGTAAAAACTTGAGCGGGGAAATTGTAGGGATAAGGTTTTTTTCAACAAGGAATTATTCATGGTGGAGTATTCTTGTACTGGGGCTACATCTCTGATGGGAACATCGGGAGGTTGTATAGAACCATTTGGTAACAAGTTTGTATCCATTCTATCTCTTTTGGTGACAATTTGATTGTTACCTTGATCAATAGCTTTTCGCTTTGGAGCTTGTTTAGTGTAAGTACAGGTCAATTGCTTTGCTTCACACTGAACACAGTTATCAGTATTGGGTACAATGACACATTTTGTTTTTCTTCTACGACATTGATCACATGGTCGTCTTTGTTTTGTTGACTTTGATGCTTGTGGAGTTGGTGGAGGTAATGATGAAGTTGAAGCTGTTGTTGTTACTGTTGCTGATGCTGTTGCTGATTCTGGGGCGGTTATTTGTGGATTGACAGAATGGATCAGATTTGGGGTTCCTTCATGAATATTTTGTTGGTATTGGATACTTTGAATAATGGAAGGAGAGCTATGATTAGTGGAACTATGCACATGAGGATTGGTGGGGATATTTGGTAAATCCAAATTGAATAAATAGTCTGCGGTATTGGCATCCAACAACTGTGGAGCCCATTGATTCTCCAAATAGTTAGGGGATTGATGCCCCATATCTTGATGGTAATGATTTGCAGACTGAGACAAACTTCTAAAATCGTTCCCATTATTCTTAGAATTACTGTCGTTGCCATTACTATTGTTGTTATTATTATTATTATGGATATCACTATCAGGAGACCTCGCATTGGGGTTCAATCCTGACATGTTTGGATCCTTATCGGTTTCACTATTAGAATTACCATAGCGTAGATTTTGCTGATTGGTATTTTGATCTGTATTGCCATTCATGTTAGTGGTAGAAGACTATATTGAATGTGTATGATGAATCCTTGCTGTGTGAAGAAAAGGTTTTGGTAAGAGTAAAACACAGTGGTAAAAGAGGATAATAGCCAAAAAATGAGAGCCCTATCTTAAAAAGATTTTTCTGTTTATTCTTTCAATGAATTTTTTTTTTTTCTGTTTGTTTCTGTAAAGGGAGAAAAAGCAACAAGAGGAAGAAACAAAAACTTTTGACAGAAATATTGTGCACAAGTACACGCAACAAAAACAACAAAATAAATTACAGAATAATCAATTCACCAAATCTTGCAATAGTGACCGTCAGGGATCATACAATTATCTATTATGCCCCAGTAATAGTGGCAGCAGCAACAACAACAACAAGATAACAATAGTAAGAAGAAGATAGCACATCAAACAAGATATATTATTTCTCCACCATCTAATACGTCATTCATTCTTACAATGGCTCCTTATAAAGGCGTAAAACAACCGTATAAGGGTGGTTCCTCTCGATCATACAAGGTATCAAATCCTTCCTATAATCGACAATCTACCAATGGATCACGTCCAAATTACAGCAGTCCTCGATCACAAAATAATTCCAATGACAGTTACAATAATCAATATCAAGGTACTGATAGATATACTGGGTCGAAAAATTATGCAACTAACAATGGTTTTAATAATAAGAAAAGTAATTCTCACTATAACAAGGATTTTCACTTCAACTCATCACCCAAATATAACAAGGGATATAACAGTCATGACAAATATGATGTCAATAGTGGAAACAGCCATTATAAAATAGGGAATCCTACTGGTAATAATGCACTTGAACTTGATGATGATGATGAAGATGGGGAATACGATCCCACAAATACAACACCTCTAATTCCAAGAAATGGAAACAATTACGGCATTATCAACAGTTCAGCTGATATTACCCATCTTAAAGAAGAGCAAGAACCACAAATACCACGAAGTATACATATGTTCCCTTCTAGTATTCTAAAGTTTTTGAATAGGAATCTTGAAAGATACAAGTATCATGCAGTACAAGATTCTGCTGAAGTTAATCAGAAGAGAATCGAACAAAAAATCAAGAATGTATTAGATGATACATTTATTGCTATAACCAGAGCTTTATTGATTAATTTTCTGGAAACTAAGGCAAAGGATTTTGATATTAATAAAATGAAACAATATGGAAAGAAACTTGTCAAAGGAGAATATGTGCCTTTAGATGAGCATTATAGATTTTTTGGAAAATTCGAATACATGAATGACAAAATAAAGGAAGCATATCAACTTCAAGAAAATAAACAATATGAAGGTATTTCAGAACGTGATTATGATGAAGAAATGGCAAAAATAGAACTAGAAGAAGCTGCTTTGGAAGAAGCTGCCATGGAAGAAACCAAACAAGATGACGATATGCCAGATTTCGACTTATTCCTTGCAGGTGATAGTAATGATAACAACGACAACAACGACAACAATAATGAAGATATTGATTTTGATAATATACCTGATTTGGAGGATATTGACAATGGAAAAAATGAAACTAAACACAAGCGTAGTAATGATAATAATGAAAATCATGGTGATGTTGTTGATCTTGATGGCATCCCTGATTTCGAAGACATTGACCATTCAAAAAATGGAACAGAAGACAAGCATGATGATGATGATGTTGTTGTTAATGATCTTGATAATATACCTGATTTGGAGGATATTGAGAATTCAAAAAATGAAACTAAAGACAAGCATAGTGATGATAATAATGGAAATCATGGTGATGATTTTGATCTCGATGGTATCCCTGATTTCGAAGATATTGCTGGAGATGATGATGATAAAATTGAAGGTTCATTTCTTGATTCTCCAACATCATTGAGTTCACCACATAAACTTCAACATGAAATTCCACCACCACCACCACTACCACCAGCAGCACCAGAGAAGTCACAAAGACCGAAAGAACCACGAAGATTACAGCAACCTTCAAAACTGAGAAGCACATCTACCCCGTCAGTAAATCAATTACCAAGTTCATCATCACGTCCATCACCACGTCCATTACCAGGTTCGTTATCACGTTCACTTCCAGGTCCACGTCCTTTACCAACTGGTCCAAGTAGTCAACATCGAAGCAATTCCAATTCACAAATTCATCAACAACGAACCTCTGATACTGCAAAATCTTCACCATATTCAACTCGAAAAACAAGCATAAATGGTAATACCACAAGAACAACAGATTCATATGTCCCCACAGAAACTAACAATAATAATAATTATGATCGATCACGTCCTGCATTTAAAGAACCGGAATTTCCTGATTATCGTCATGTGTCATCCACTCCTTATGTTCATCCACAACGAACCAGACATATATCTGAACATGAACAAGAATTAATTAATGAAAGAGCAAGAAAAAGAAGAAAACAAGAACTTGAAGTACTAGATGATACATTTAAACATGCTCCTGATATGAATCAAAGTAGTACCAATAATAGCAATAATGGTAATGGAAGTGGAAGTGGAAGTAATAGTAAACTGGTTGCTCCAATACAAATTAAATCAGTATCATTAATTCTGAAATTAAAAGATGCTGATCCATTTGAATCAGTATTAACATATAAAAATAATGATTCAAAAATTCAAGAACCTAATAAAGTAATTAGAGCAAGTTTTAAATTAAAAGAAAAATTCACAATTAAAATTAGGGATTTATGTAAGTAATTAATTTATTAATTTATTTATTTGTATTATTAGTAAATGATGTAATATACATACATATATACACACAGACATATATATATGGTAATAATACCTTTAGAGATGATATTGGGATTCATGGGTTCCTTCTCTTAAACTTTCATTTCTTAAACATCAAGTTATATATAAAAACAAAGAATATAAAAATTCAAATAATATAAACTATATTTTTTTTTAAATAAGATTTTGAGATTCTTTAGGAATTATGATTTTTTGTGTACGACGATTTGATGGTTGTGGTGATACTGTTTGTTCTCTTGATCTAGACTTTGATCTTGATCCAATTTCATTTTCTTCTTGTTGATCTTCTAATTCACTTTGCTCTTGATCAGTGATTTCAAAAATCATATCATCATCATCATTATTATTATCATCGCCATTACCATCACCTTCATCTTCATTTTGACCTTCTTCTTCAACTCCTTTTGTATGTTGATCTTTTTTTGATGATGATGATGATGTTGTTAATGATACCGATTCTGTGGTTTTATTGAGTATATCTTCACGATGATCAGGTGAAAATTCTTTAATATCTTCTTCATCATTGTCATCCTCTTCGTCATCATCATCATCATCATCGTCATCATCATCGTCGTCGTCATCATCGTCATCATCATCTTCTGCATCACCATCATCATCTTCACTATTTCTTTCTTCATCATCATCATCTTCTTCATCTTCGTTTTCCTCATCTTCATCTTCTTCATTTAATCTCTTCTCTTCATCTAATAATTTCTTTTGTTCAGCTTTTATAGAATTAATCTTTCTTCTTACTATATCAACAATATCAGCCCATTCTCTCATACCTCCCATACCAATATCACCACAAACCAATACTTTTTCAACTGGTTTTAATACTTCAATACCAAAATCAGGGGATTGAATCAAATTTAATTGTTTTGCGGTTAATGGATGGGTATACATAAATGTATTCATTGCTGGGGCAACTAAAAGGGGTTTTTTAATTTGTTGTGAAATTGCTGGTGACCATGATCTAACAATATTGGTTAATAAATTATCGGAAATACCATTGGAAATTTTTGCTAAACTATTGGCAGATAATGGAGCAATCAACATAAGATCTGCCCATCTTCTTAATTCATTATGAAGAATTAATTTATCATATGGATTCTTAGGTTTCTTATTCATAATATTTAAATTATCCCCACCAGCAGGATCAGTTGTACAAACAGTTGTTGAAGTTGTAAAATAATCGGTAAAATTTGCCCATTCATCTTCATCACGCCAAATTTTAACATCATTATGGATTTTACAACCACGAAGGAAATGACTGGCACTTTTAGTAACCACCAATTGAATGGAAATTTTCGAAGTACCAAATAATTGAAATAATTTATCAATAATTAAAGGAACTTTAATTGTTGCAACTGAACCAGTACAAGCTAATAAAATATGGAATTTACCATCATCTTCTCTTGATAAAAATTGTTGAAATGGAACAGGTGGGCCAATTGGTGAAGAAACAATTGTTTTATTAGACCTTTTAATGGAACTTCTACGTGATGAACTATTACTACTAGGGGCATTGATATTAATTGGCATAGATGGAAGAGGAATATTTGAAGGGGGTGGTTGGGTATTTGTTGGAGGTGCGTTATTTTTCGTGATACCACTAGAGCTCTGTTGAATAGCTTGTTGTTGTTGTTGTTGTTGTTGTTGTTGAGGAGATGGTGTACTGAAAGCAGGACTATTAGTTGAACGGGTGAATGGAGGTGGACTTGGGGATTTTATTCTTTGGATTGGATCCTTATAATAATCAAACTTAAAACCGTGATCAATTCCTTCTGGAGTAGTAGGGGAAGAAATGTCTTCTTTAAAAGAATGAATATGAGGATCAGTATTAATCTTTCCATGTGTGTGGTTGGTCATGAATGACAACACGTCATTATAAGCATTATTATTCGTATTAGTGGTGGGGTTAGTGGAGTTGTTATTATTATTATTATTAGTATTAGTATTAGTCGTATTATTAGCAGTACTAGTAGTGGTATTAGAATTAATATTAGTACTATTGTTGATGCTGGTGGTGCTGTTGGTATTGTTATTGGTGAATGTACCCTTAGAAGTAGAAGCATTATTTGGGGATCCAATACGTTTTCTATTAAGTGATGATTGTCTTGAAGGTATATTTGAACCTGGTTGTCTTTGTTGTTGTTGTTGTGTTTGCACTTGTTGTTGTGGTTGTTGTGGTTGTTGTTGTTGTTGTTGTTGCAATTGTGAGTGATTATCTTGATGTATGTTAGCAGATGAAGGCTGAGCTGAAATTGTAAACCTACGTGATTTCTCCTGAATGTCTACATCAGAAAAGGAAACACTTTGATTTCTAATAGGTACATTTGATGAACCATTGATGTTGGTAGAAGATTGAAGTGGGGTAGAATGAGAAATGGGTGATACAATACTATTATTTAGAATTTTTGCAGGCGCACCATTACCATTACCATTACCAATGTTGTTCGTGGTAGTTGATGAGTATTTGGTTAAAACAGGTTTTTTAACATTAAGATTTAAGGAAGGTTGATTAGCGAGACCTGAAGAGGACGTGTTAACAGTCAAAGGTTTTGATTTGGATGATTGTGATTGTGAATTATCTTGAAGGATGGAATTAGTTGTAGGAGTAGGGACAGGTGGTTGTAAAATAGAAGACTCTGGTCTTAGTGGTGGAGGAGGAGGGGGCGTCAGTTGCTGTTGATCTGTTGAATCTCGTGACATTGACGTAAAGTAAGGTTAGTGGTAATATGAAATGAAATGGGGGTTTGATTATTATTGAAGATGAAGAAGAATGATAAAATACAATAACCAAAAAGAGAGATGTATGATCCACTGGGGTTTTGTAAGTAAATGAAAATGAAAAAAAAAAGAAAAAATTCCAAACTGGTTGGATTCAAATAAAATTCCCTCTCTTTCTCTCTTAGTGTGTTAGTGTGTTAGTGTGTTAGTGTGAGAAAGAAAGAGAGAGAAAATTTTTTTGTGCTTGATTCCCTTATTACTGTATTACTGTATTACTATTACTATTACTATTATTAATATTGGCGGAAGAGAAAAAGCGGAAAAACAACAATTAATTCCCTCAACCACTGCCCTCACCCACTGCTTCTTCAATAGTTTCTATCATTTACTCTTTTGAACAACTACAATAACAATCAATCAATCATCTAATCAGTTCAAGAGTATAACTTCTTTATTTTGATTTATTTTTAGTATCAATTCACTTGATTAACTAACCTTTTCATTTTTTCCTTTTCCTTTTGTTTTTGTTTCTGGTTGTTTGTAGATTAACTTTTATAGGTAATTGAAGTTGAGGTGGTACTCTACATAATCCTCGATATGAAGATATGGAAATATCGAGATATAGATAGTTGGTGGACAGTGGCTATTAACCACTTTTCATGCGCCAGTTTTCAATAACCATTACCATACAACAACGAATGTTGTATTGTAGATTGATGATTGTATTTAGCATTTAGAATTTAGCTTTTAGCATTTACTTACTTTTCTGTCGTTACTGCAGATGTCACAATAAAGTTAGAAAACAAGTGATAGGGGTAGATGTAGAAGTAAAGTCATTCAAACATGGTGTAATATTTGTTGCGAAGGCAAACAACACAAATATATTTTTCCTGATGTGTTGTCACCATGACCAGTAGTATATCATTATTACCAAGTATAATACAAGAAGTTCTCCTTGTCCATCAAATACTAATCTTTGCATACCCTAGGATATTACAAATTTTCTTAGCCCAACTTAATCGTACGTAATCGTACGGATGTATGTACTAACACAATCAAGGCTCAGAAGCTAAAAAAAAACAATAAAAAAAGATTAAATTCATGCAACTACCAACCTTGCATAACCATATCTTGCATATCAAATGATACTATTGATCTTATCATTGCCACTGCTTACTTATAGATGTATAAGAAATTGTCATTAATGAATGTTACCTTCATCTATAAGTAATAAAGTAGTAGTAGTAGTCAGTGTGTCATACTGAGAACCCTAAGGGGTTCCTCCTCTCCTTCCCCCTTTTCTCGTTTACAAAAATTATTTTCCCTTTTTCCGTCGATAGTAAATAATAATAATAATAATAATAATAAGGGAGCGCAAATATGATCTTATTTATTTTTTGTTTCCCAAATCATAATTCAAATACCAAATAATGTATGTGTTCCAAATTATTGATCTAGCTTTGTCAACATCATGATAACAAGCTCACAACTTCAAATTGTTCTGTGATAGCCTTGCTTACTAGAAACAAACAACTCCATCTTCCTGTTGGCAGGACAAACCAATGCACTTACCAGTTCAATACCACAACCACGGGCAGAACACACACACACACAGAGAGACATAGATTTGATTTATGAATTGTGGATTATCCATTCCATGCTGGTAATAATAAATTTACAACACGTTTACTATGGAATACGGAATTATTTTAAGTAAATTGTGAATTGGAAATGAACAGAAGGGGTTGTTTTTGAATATGAAAAAGGAGAATATCATCAATGTGGATATCAAAATAATGATACAGAACAATCGACGGGAAAACAAGTTTTCTTGTAGACGGGTGAGTTGGGTTTGATTCAAAACATCCCCTAGTGAAATGTTGTTATTTTATTATTCACAAGGATTGATGATGTGATGTGATGTGGATGAAAGATTTATGATAAAGTTATCAGTATTAAAATAAGACAATAGTATTGTTCTTTAATTCTACCCATATAGCCATTTTCTAGAATAGACTAGACTATATCTCTCAATCAGCATTAACTTTTTTACATTTGTATTAATTCCAAGAGTGACTGGAACGAAAGTTGTGAATTTCATGTAGGACTATGTTGTTGGCTGCGAAAAAAAAATAAAAAAAAAAACTAGGACGTGTTTATCATATCACACATAATTCCCAATCATCCAAAAATAAAATAGTTCATTCCCTTGAAAAATTTGGTTAACTGTTTCTATCTTAAGGTGGTTAAGCCTCACCTAAATTGTTGAGGGTGGTGATGGCTCTACAGCATACTAGTAGTAGTAGTAGTAGTAAATTTACCTGTTCAACTAGTGTGAACAAAAATTTTTTAAACCTCTATAGTAATGAATTTAATATACACAAGTATATGGACTTTAAAAATTACAAGACGAAAACTATATAATCAATCCACTTATTTCCCTCTCTCCCTCCTCCCCATCAATTTCTAGGTCATATTTGTATATGTTAATGGATTTATCACCACCATCAGAGAACCACGACATTTATTTTATATGCACGACATTTATCTCCGTTCACGACATTTACATACACGCTGTTTTTTTTTTGCTGTTGTTGTGAGTGAGTTGTTAAATTTTTTTTTTTTTTTTGATATGTAAATTCGACAGAATCAACCACCACCAACACACCTATACACCTATCAATTGTAACATCATTTTAAATAGTGGAAACATCAACAACAACATCAACAATAGCAATTAATTTAATTATGAATCTTCGTCAACAACTTCAACAATTTTTAACATTAGCATATGTATTTTCCCTGGCCTTCATGTTATGGAAAACCTTATCCATCATAAGTAATTCCCATTCTCCAATTGTCGTTGTCTTATCCGGATCCATGGAACCTGCTTTCCAACGAGGAGATATATTATTCTTATGGAATCGTCAAAAAGAACAAAGTGTAGGTGATGTTGTGGTGTATGAAATTGAAGGGAAATCAATTCCAATTGTTCATAGAATTTTACGTGAACATCATAATAAAAATTATGAAAAACAATTATTATTAACAAAAGGGGATAATAATGCAGTGGATGATTTATCATTGTATGCTAAAAAACAACAATATTTAAATCTGAATTTAGATTTAGTTGGAACTGTAAAGGGTTATTTACCATTTATTGGATATATAACAATTTTAATAAGTGAAAATATTTATTTTAAGTATGGTATGTTGGGTTTATTAGGATTATCGGCATTATTTTCAAATGAATAGAATAAGAGAATTAAAGAATATACGTGTACAAAAATAGTTATTTACAAGTAATAAATATTTATTAAATTAAATTAAATTAAATTAACGTATGGTATTGGTATTGGTATTAGTCTGGTATTATGGTGGAGCTGGTATTTCACTTAATAAAAATTCAACAATTATTTTACGTAAATTAGTTCTTCTAATTGGTTTTGCAAGAAATCCACTCATACCACAATTTAAACATTCTTTAACATTACTTTCATCAGCAAATGCAGTTAAAGCAATAATTGGTTTATTATAATGTAAATTATTTCGAATTGTTTTAGTTGCAATTAATCCATCAACTTTTGGCATTTGAACATCCATAAATATTAAATCAAAGGATTTTTCATTTGATTCCATTGATTCTTTTATAAAATCAATTGCTTCAGCTCCATTACATGCCATTTTAATATTACTTAATCCTTCTAATTTTAACATTCTTTTAATAACTTCTTGATTAACTAAATTATCTTCTGCTACCAAAATCTTCAAATGGGATAAATCATCAAGAATGGTATGCTCATTATTGGAGGCATTCCCCCCTTCTTTCTTTTTTTCTGTCGATGATGTTGGACTATTACTATTACTATTATTATTATTATGATTTTTGGAATTGGAATTTGAATGGGAATTGGAATTGGCTGTACCAGTAGAGCCACGAGTAAATAACAGCGGTTTATCAATATCAAGTTTATTTTTATGTGTATCAGTAGTAATCAATGATGAAGCTGATGGAGATGATAATGCATCCTTTCTTTTCAGTTTCGCCACACCATCACCTTTATGTTTATTATGGTTATGATTATGATTATGATTATGGTTATCAGATGATGAGGATAAATCGGAATCACCATTTGGAGAATCAGATGGAGTTGAACCTTGATGTGGTGATTCTGATTCTGATGCTTCCGATGATTCTGATGCTGATTCTGATGATGATGATTCTGATGATCGTGGTTCAACTGAATCACCCCCTGAATGGTCTTCATCCCCAACTTCAACTGGATGATCATCAAAAGCAACTTTTCTATTAATTTTTGAAGCTGGATTAAATTCATCCTCACAAAAACTTGGTAAATCTTCTGGTGGAATCATAATTTCCCCTGTTTGGGGTAATGGTAAAGTCAAAGTAAATGTTGATCCTTTTCCAATTGTTGACTTTAATGTTAATGTACCTTTCATCATTTGTGCCAATTGTCGACAAATACTTAAACCCAAACCTGTACCTCCATAACTTCTTGAAAGTGTTTGATCCCCTTGAACAAATGGTTCAAAAACTTTATCTTGCATGGCAGGTTCAATACCTGGACCTGTATCTGTAACTTCAATTTGAATTGCCCAAACTTTTGGTTGATACATATTTCTAATTCTATAAGATTTATTATTTTTAACCACTTCATTATTGGACATATTTGAATCATATTGAGGTTTTTTATCAAATGTTGGATAGGATTCGAAATCTTTTGCCAGAGGCATCATATTATATCGTGGTCGAGGTAAAACAACAGTTGTTGAATCATTAGAAATTGTAGTTGAATTTGAACCTCCTCCTTTTTCATCACTTGTATCTTCATCACTACTACTTTTCCCAAGTTTTTCATCAACATCATCATCTATAGAAGGTGCTGGTGTGACATCTATTGGTAATGATGGTAATGGTTTTGCTTTAAATTGTGATTCAAAAATTTTATTTTCATATTGTGAAGTTGACAATGTGATAATACTAATTGTGTCATCATCATTATCACCATTATGATTATTTGCTGAAGATAAATATTTATCAACATCTTTTTCCAAATCACTAGGTTCCTCTTCTATGTTTGTTATTTTTCTAGAACTAAAATAATCTTTCTTTCTATTATTATCTAATTGTAATGAGTTTGTGTTAGTGTTAGGGTTAGAACCAGGTAATGGCGGTAGTGGTGATGAATTGTTTTTATTATTATTTTGTTTTGATTGTGGTCGTTTTGACTTTTCAGGTGGTGGTGGAGGTGGATTTGATGGTGGTTCATTAATAACGTAAACTTTCTTGTAATCCACTTCTTGTGATCGTTTATGATCATATTCCCCAAGTAATTTAAATGAAACACCAACAGATCCATCAACAGGGGTAAATTTTAAAGAATTAGAAACTAAATTCATAACAATTTGAATAATTCTATTTGAATCTCCATATAAGATTAATTTTCTAAAACTGTTTGGTTTAACTAAAATTTTAAAATTAACTCTTTGATCATGGGCCAATTTATTAAAAATTGATTGAACTTGATAAACAATTTCCAATATTTGAAAATTCGATTTTTCCAATTTGGATCTATTTAATGTATTTTTAGAATATGTTAATAATTCAGTTAAAATATGTAACAATAATTCCCCTGAACGATGAATTAATTTTAATGAATCATGAATTCTATCGGAATCATCTTCTTCCATGGCAATTGATGTCATACCCAAAATACCATTTAATGGAGTACGTAATTCATGAGATATATTGGCAATAAAAACAGTTTTAGCTTCATTGGCCGACTCAGCTTCAATTTTAGAAGCTTCCAATTCTTTTGTTCTTGATTTGACCCGATCTTCCAAATGGGTATATTGTTTATCTAATTCTTCTGTCATAATATTAAATGCCTCGGATAATTCTGTTAATTCATCCTTAAAGAATTTTTTTGATCTTGGAATTCTTGCCGGTAGTCTTATACCAGTGGAATAACTTGAAGCAATGGATGATGAATGGACACTATTTCTTTTCCCATTGTCTATTAATAATAACGGCTGATCAGCTCCATCTGGTTGTTGTTGTTGATGTGATGGGGCACTATTTGTTGTATTTAGTTTTTCTTTTTTATATTGTGTGATTGCTTCTGTTGCTTCTTTTAATTTGGTGATGGGTCGGATAAACCATACCGCTAATGGGAATGTAATTAAACACATAAAAACCCCAATACCAATAACCACCCCAATAATAATTTTTCGTAGTTTATTGGATGGACCATCAAATACAGATTGGATTTGCATAACAACAATAGACCAATTTAAATTGTCTTGTACAGTAATTCTGGAATAACCAATGGCAACTTTTTTCCCGGTATATGATCTTACATTTGTGGCTGTGCCTGAATTTGATGATAATGCCGTTTTCAGGGATGAAGAAGAATTAATATTATAAATTACCCCGGGGGTCACAGCTGCATCTTCCACTGGGAATACCATTTTAAATCCAATGACTTCTTCCCCTGCAGTTTGGGAATTTATATGTAGATTGTCAACTCCATTAATTGGGTCTCCATAAACAGGCAGGATGGCATATGTTTGATAATCTTCTTGACTGGTGGAATTTAAAGCATCACGAATAGATTCGGCTGATGCCACGATGGTAAGATAACCCGATATAGAAGGTTCATTAAGGATGATGGAACTATTGGATAATACGGGTAGGGTTATACCCATAAAATATGGACTTAAATAATTACTTGAATCATTGGCAACGGGTCCGGTGAAATAAACCCCACTGGAATTATCCAATACGGAAGGTAAGGTTGCATTTTGTATTAGAGGGAATAAGACATCAGAAGCAGATTCGGATAATAATGAACCATTATTATAAGCTTGGGCCATAACTTGAAGATCTAAATTATATAATCTGGCTGCAACAAATGAATCGGTGGAGATAACAAATTGCAGTAGGGAATCTTGGGCATCTTGAAAAACAGAAACTGAATTATTTCCTGCTCTATATTTTGATAATGGAGTTGTTACAGCATCGATTTCTGCCACTGTAATTACTTGATATGCGATATATTGGATGGCTTGTTGAACTTGGGTTCTTTTTAATTGGGAAATTACTAATAATCTTTCTGATCGTAGGCTACGTAAATTTTCACTGAAATATACCCCAGTAACGATCCCTAGAATCAATAAAGAAAATAGTGATGCAAAACAAACAAGTACGATTAGTTGGGGTCGAATCCCAATCTTGATACGTTTCATTTCCTTTGATATGTGTGTAAATATGAAATTGAAATTGTATTTGTAATTAAATATTATTGTCTGTTATTTATTTATTTATTTATGATGCCGTCATATATTGTTAAGTAGTTAAAATAGATGGAATAAATGCCAAAAATATAATGGCTGATTGTATTGGTGATTGGTGATGGTGATGATGATGGGTGATGGATAAATAGTTGTTGTGATTTGATGTAACAGTAATTTGTGTGTATTATAAGAATGTACGATTTCACTAATTATTTTTTTCTTCTTCTTTCTTCTGTTTCTTCCGCTTCTTCTTCTTCTCTGTTTCTGTTTCTTTTTGTTCTGTCCTTTTTTTTTAATCCTCCTTTTCCATTCACTTCACCTTATTTCACACAAAAATGATTAGAAAGTTTTTTTTCTTAAAAAAATAAATACTTAGAAAAGCTTGTTGGTCTTAATCGCCTTATACTATTAGTATTATACCATTACTCATAACCATAAGTAGAAACTAGAGGGAAGGCACAAAAGAGAGTGAGGGAAAGTTGATGTAACATCGTTTGTTAAAAAAAAAATGGACTTATTGGTGAGATAGACACACACAGTGAGAACTAGAGAGAGATATAGATATAGATATAGAAAGGTGAGATCTGGCGTGATGATGTAAGTAATCGGTATATTGTAAGACAAAAGACAACGATAATGAAGGCTATATATATAAGCCTGGAATCATGACACTTTTTTTTTTATTAACTCAACTCAACTTAACTTAAATTATCTTAACTTAACTTAACTTAACTCTTATGGTTAGGATTATTCGGTTATAAAATAATTAATATCATTAGATATATAAGTAGAATTACAATAAGATGATGACAATGATGATAATGATATATTTAAGTAGTAATAATTATTAAGAGAGAACTACCAAGTGTATACGTGTTGAGTGGGTGGGTGTGTGGGTGTAAATTCTTTAATTAGTGAATTATGCACGATGTCTAAAAATACAAAAATAATAAAAAGAAATAAAAAAAAATTACATCATCATCATTACTTCCTTACTTCATTACTTCTTAAATCATCTGTTTATATGCAGTACATAAATTAAATATATTTCTTTCATGTTTTTTTACAACACGCGAAGAATGTAATCATCTTATATATATATATATATATATATCATTGGTTTACACTAGTTCACACTAGTTATGACAAGATTAATACTTATACCCAGTAATATATCACAAGAATTTCCTAATGTCTCCATATCTAATCCCCAAAGGATCCGTATATTAGCCCAAGTTAAACAATACATCCCTCAAGAATCAAGTTTATATATTGATAAAGTCCCCACAATTACTTCATCTTCAAGCAATTTAACTCCAATTCGAATTAATATATTTGATATATTAGAATATTGTTCAATTGGGGTTTTTATTCCAGGTGCAGTGGTTAATATAGATGCATTTTATGATGGATCAAATATACTTCCAGTTGAGATTTATGAAGTTAATGGAGGAAATTTAACAGAGGATAATGTAATAATGATGGAAGAAATGAGGAAATCAATTGGAAAGTTTGATTAAATGAGAAAAGGAAGAAGATCATCGTCATTATCATAATAATCATTATGAGAAGAGATGATGTATCCAGACGCGTCCAATATTTGTTCGAATGTATATTGGGAGGAGAGAGGAGGAATCACCTCCACTCCACTCCATTCGACTTGTTTGAAAGGAGATAGGGCTGTTAGTATTTGGTTAATACATATGTTACTTATGGGGAGTAGTACATTATTCATTCTGTATTTGCCAATTTTCGACCTGGTTTTTGGTTTATCCTGGTTGCAGAGAGAAAAATAATTAAAAGCCGCATAAGAACTTGAATGGATAAGAGATTTTCATTTGATTGTACATTCAGTAATAGAAATTTGATTTGTTTAAATAGAATATAAATAAAACATTATGTATATATCAACTAAACTAAATTCACCATCTTGAATATAAGGCAAGATAAAAAAAAAAACCTCTGATCTTGGTGGTAGAAAATTAAATTACACGAAGAATTAATTCTCACAACAATCAAACAACAAAACAGAAAAAAAAAAAAAAAGGCAAAACAAGATTTTTAATTTAAGGGACACGAGACAATTACTATGAACAAGACCAATCAACCAACCAACCATCAATCATCTACATAACCAATCACACCACATCATGTCTACTTTCATAGCTATTCTAGATGAAGAAATCATTTATATTCAGGATTTATTACAATCCGTACCTTTTAGTTCCGATAAAACAACCCATTTCTTAAAAGTTTACAAGATTTCCCATCAACAATTAATGAAATTAAATCAACAACCAAATAAATTCCCAGTTGATGCCAATAAATTATTAAAATTAGGAATATCATTAGGTAATTTAATTAAAACTTTACAAATTGATGAAGAAAGTTATCAACAACAAAATACCCAACAACGTCAATTATTAACCAATTTCAATAATAACAGTAATCCTTCAAGAACTAGTTATACTAGTAGTAATAGTGGAGGAGGAGGTAATAGATTTTCAGCTATGTCTGATCCATTTAGAGAACCATTACAACCTCCACAACCAAAACATATTATGCATTCAAATACAAGTCCAACAGGAGGAGGAAGTAGCTCAGGTATGAATAATTTAGCTATACAACCTGCACATCAAGTTAGATTTATTAAGAATTTAGTTAATATTTTAAAGAATTTTGATATTGGATCTAAATCTGGTGATCCATATCAATCAACAACTACATTAAATCAATCAGGGAATAACAATAATAGAGATAGTATTACATCAAATCATTCAATTACCCAAACCCCTCAAAGAGTATTATCAAATGGTAGTACATCATCATCAACAACAAATGTATCACCAATTAAATTAAATTCAAAACAATTATTAATTGAAAAATTAGAAATTAATATTAATTTAGATAATTTATTTATTTATAAAATTATATTAAAATTAATTCTTGAAATTTTTCAAATTTTAAAACAAAATTTAATTAATACCACAAATAAATTAAATGATTCATTATTTACATCATCAAAATATGATTTTGATGAAAGTTCTTCAATATTTTCCCTGAATTCATTAAATTCTCAAGATTCAAATATAAGTAATGATGAATATTATAGAATATTATCAAAAATATTACAACGAATAAGTCAAGGAATTGTTCAACCATTTGTTTTTTTGATATATAGAGAATTTGTTGAAACAAGAGTTAATGATGATTTTACCCAATTGATAAATAGTTTATAAGACTACCCCAAACTCAATCCTATTAAATTATATATATACATGTATATTTAAATTTAAATTTATATTTATTTACTTTATATGAATTACACTCAAATTATCTTATGATATGTTAATGATATGTAATGTTATACAAACCACCAATTAGCTACCCTTTTCCAAATTATTTTACTAAATCTTCTACCTAGTAATTTCCCAATCAATGGGAAAACAACAATACTAAATAACATAGTTAATTGTTTTACACTTTCTTCCCAATGTTCTTGTGCTGATAATTCATAATCTTCCAGATCTGAATCTAAATCTGAATCTGATAATGATGATGAATTGTAATCGGAATAATCATCTTCATCATTATCATTGTCATCTTGATTGAATTCTTCTACCGGAGAAGAAATTTCATTTGATAAATATGTAAATGGGTTAACTTGTGACATATTTGTGTATAAATGATACAATATGATATTTTATAAGGGTAGAGTAGGGTATATGTAATGATGATGATTATGGTCTATGGTTTATGGTCTTGTTGAAATGTTGTTGAATGTGGAGTGAGGTTTATGTTGGGTTGGGTTGTCCCTCAGTTGATTTTGTTTTACGATTTAATTATTCAAGTTTTGTCTCTTTTGTCTTTTTTTTGTCTGCCTCCTCTCTGTTGGTGTAGTTTTAGTTAATATTGTTCCAAAGATAACCAATGATTTTACAAATAATGAACTTATTTTATTACTTAGATTACATTGGAAGTTCAATCTAAGTGGTATTATCTAATTGCCCCTTTCTTGTCTCTCCCACCACCAACATCACATCCACTTCAAACTGTCTTGTCTTATGCTGTCTCTCTCATACATACATCGATATACGCCGCACATTACGCGGTGAGATAATGAATTTTTTTTTTTCTTCTTTTTTTACTCATCATCTTCATCTTCATCTTCATCTTCTTCATCTTCTTCACTGGTATCTTTTTTTCATAATTAATGATTAGAAGAGTATTTAAATTCATATCCAAAATGTCTACTCCTAAAACAATACCTGAATCTGGATTAGTAACAACAGCAACAACAACTACTCCTACTACTCCTACTGCTACTACTCCTACTGCTACTACTACTACTACTACTACTACTACTACCAGTAATGGTAGTACTAGTTCTGGATCAACAAACAACAAAATCTTACCTACAACTACTGTATCACAAGATTTCACAACTGTTACAGAAGGTAAAGCAACGATTTTAACCCCTAAAACCGAGGAAGTTTTTTATAATCCAATCCAACAATTTAATAGAGATTTATCAATTATGGCCATTAAAGCTTATGATCAATTACGACATGAAAATCATAGCAGTAAGAATAAGAATAAAAAGAAAAAACTTAATGGATTAAAAATTTTAGAAGGATTAAGTGCATCAGGATTAAGATCATGTAGATATGGATTAGAAATTCCTGAAGCAACGAAAATAATTGCTAATGATTTATTACCTGAAGCAGTTGAATCAATTAAAAAAAATATTGAATTTAATAACTTAACCGAAAAGGTAATTGCCAATCAAGGTGATGCAATTAAATTTATGAATTCAACGAATGAAAAATTTCATATTGTTGATTTAGATCCTTATGGAACTGCAGCACCATTTATTGATGGAGCAATTCAATGTTTAGAAGATGATGGAATGTTATTGGTTACATGTACTGATGCTTCTGTATTAGCGGGAAGTGGATATCCTGAAAAATGTTTTGCTCTTTATGGAGGAAATAATTTTGGAAATACAATGATTAATAATGAATGTAATCATGAAGCAGGGGTTAGATTAATTTTAAATTTAATTTCAAGTACAGCTGCAAAATATAAAAAATCAATTGAACCGGTGTTATGTTTATCAATTGATTATTATTTTAGAATTTTTGTTAAAATTAAAACCAGTCCAATTGCAGTTAAAAATCATGCCAATGAAACCATGATTGTTTATGGATGTAATGGATGTGGAAATAAACTTTTCCAACCGTTAGGAAATAAAAAAGATGGAAAATTCACCTATCCTAAACTGATAGGATCAGATAAATGTGAATATTGTTCTTCATCATATAATATTGCTGGTCCTATGTATGCTGGGAACCTTTATCAAACAGAATTTATTGATAAAATATTAGAAATTAATTCAAATGCCGATAAAGAAGTTTATTATACAACGGAAAGAATTAGAGGAATGTTAACAATTGCAAAAAATGAACTTGAATTTCCATTTTATTTTAATGTTAATCAATTATGTTCAATGTTTAAATGTCCTCCAATTTCAATTCAAAAATTCGTTACCGCAGTAGGGAATCTTGGATCTCAATGTTCATTAACTCATTATAAACCAAATACAATTAAAACAAATTTACCGTGGACAAAAGTTCTTTATATATTTAAAGAATGGGGTAAAAAAGAAAATAATGGGAATTTAAAAGAATTAAATTTAGTTGGATCAAATATTTTAAATTATTTTTCATCCAATAATAATCAAAACCAAGAACAACAAGATACGTCAATAAATGTTGATTTTGAAACTGAAAATGAAGAATCTAAAAAAATTAATGAATTAAGAAAAGTTAAAATGGTTAGATTTCAACAAAATCCAAGAAAAAATTGGGGTCCTCAAAAAAGAGGTAAATAGATAGATCGATTGATTGATAAATTGTAAAGAGTAAAAGAAATGTACATATAAATATAGATATATCTTTCGTAAATTTATTAAAATTTTGCAATATTTTTACGAATCTTTTTTTTTTTTTGCAATTTTTTGCAATTTTAAAGAAGGAAAAACAACAACAATAACAACAAAAAATCTAAGGAATAGAAGAAGGAAGAAAGGTTTATATATATATATATATATATTATTCTTCATTTAGATGATATAATTTCATAATCAAAACTAATGAAATTCATTTATTTATTATTGTTTGTTTGTTGGTCCAAATAAAAATAAAAAAGCCCCCTCCTTCCCCCACACCGAGAACATTATTGGTTATCACTTTAGAAGTATATACATATGTTAGAAAAGTAAGAAATGGAATATCTTTTGAAAAGTCTTAAGATTAAAACGTGGTCTTCATCTTCTTCTTCTACTTACTAATGTAGGATGATGATTAGAACCTTATGACGAAGTTTTACATAAGCAAGGCTATATGACGAAATGTATTTGGGACATGTATCTATTTTATTACACAAAACTACGAGTAAAAGAAGACAAAATAGAAGACGAAGACGGAAGAGAAACGTGTGCGTGAGTATTATGAGTATTATGAGTATTGTGAGTATGAGTAACGTACATATGAATTTGGATTTGCTTGCTTTGAAACATCTCATAACCGTATTCTTAGTTTGTCGGTTGGTCGCTCGGTCCGTGGCTTGGGTGGAGTGGTGGGGGTTATGTAAGCGCTTTGGAAGCAAGAGATTAAATTCTGGACATTTCATAGCAAACAAATCAAGCAAGTTATGTTATGTAGGTGATATAAATTGCTACCGCCGTCTAAGCTGTTTCGGTCAGCCACAATCACAACCGTAACCATATCCACAGCCACTTAAAAAAGCAAATGAAATTAAGAGAGAGACGGGAAAAGCAAGCGAAGAAGAACAACAACAACAACAACAACAGTAACAACAGTGGATAAACGAAGAGCAAGAGAACAATATCGTAATGTAGTAATGACGATAATTATTGAAAATTGTATTACACGAATTTTATTGTTCTTGTTATCCTTGTTGTTGTTTGCCCTTCTCCGGGCAATGTTAACAATATCACCACCAAGGAGGATGGATAAGCAATGTTCTATTCTAAGGATTATTGAACCCCAAAAAAGAACAAGAAATAAATATATATTTATATTGAAAAAAAGGGGGGAATCTAGAAGAAGAAAAGGGGGAATCTAATCCCCCAAGGTACATACATATATCCACCATATAAAAAAAAAGCGAGGGCAAATGTATACTATCAGTGTACAAGGCTTAACTTACATATTTCTATTCTTTGTTATCAACAAAAAGTAAAAAATTACACAATAATGTTTTCTTATCTCATTGATGATGATGTTACGTAATATTCTATGGGCAATTGTCAACTTCTATTTTTATCTTGCTATTTCATCTTTTACAATGTAGGTACTTAAGAAAAATAAGATTGCTTTTAAAGATATTAATAGTTTCTTCTTCTTTTTGAATCTTGAATAACCGAGGAATAATCAAATAATCAAAAAAAGCTTGGTGAAGAAATGGTAGTTCTTTGTGGGTGATACTGTAAATTAATTAATTGCAGAAATAAGGAATAGGCTTAAGATTTAGATTAAGATTGAGAAATAGGGGCAAACAAACAAACAATCAAAGCACCCCCAAGAAAATAAAAAAAATAAAAAGAAAAGACGATGAGGCGGAACAACAACACTCTTAAGATACAAAAAGTTAAGTCAGTAGAAGCGGAAGTGTAAGTGGGGGGCGTGAGTGTAAGTGGCATTAGAAGAAGAAGAAGTAGAAGAAGAAGAAGGAAGAGGCGTTGTTGTTTTTGGTGTTAAATGTAAAGATGACAAAATTATTATTAGTGTTAGTTTTGTGACAATTGTGTGAAATTCTATTTATCGCACCATTCCGCAATCTAATCAAATAACAATTCAATTCAATTCAATTCCATCCACATGATATATAATACAATGTACGTTTCATTAAACAATAACATTAAACAATATGACTAAAAATATAGCAACATTAAAAAAATGAAATAATGAAAAAGTGAAAAAATGAAAAGTATATAAATAAGAGTAAAATTTCCCTCCTCATCTTCTTCCTCCTTTTTCTTAAATTTTTGCTATTTCTATTTCTATTTCTATTTCTATTGCTGTTTCTATTGCCAAAAGAAAACCTATTCGAATTTTAAATCAATTAATTAATAATGCAATTCAAACAAGTTATCATTGCCATTACCGCTTCTGTTGCTGCTGTTTCTGCTGCTAACAACTCCTCATCATCAAATGCTGCTCCTCAAAATGCTGTTCAATTAGCTTCTGCTGGTGCAATTGGTGCTATTGCCGCTGGTGCCATCGCTTTACTTATTTAAATAAAATAAAAATTAAATCTGAATTATATTAATTTTTTTGTTTTTTTTGATCGTTTTAATTTTTTAATGTTTTATTTATTTATTTAGTTGTTTATTTTATTATTTCTATTATTTGTGTTTTTACTGAATTGAAATTGATTTGATATTGTTAATTGATATTGAAATATAATGAATTTCTATCAATCACTTTCATTTCATTTCATTTCAATGTTTTATAGAATTAATTTTGAAGTTAATGTAATTTGTTTTTAGTACCTTTTTTTTTCAAATATATATTTTTGTTAATATATTTTATCTTTATGGAATTTTTAGATATTATCGTCTATGTACTTTTCTTACTTACTTACTAGTTTCTTTGTTTATGTGTTTCATTCTTTCGTGTTTTCATTTTTTTTTTTTTTTTAACATCTATTGTTTCATTGTTTTGTTTTGACACGAAAATACATTCAAATAGGTTGCAGTGATTTTTTTTTTATATTGAAGTATATTTTGAATTATTCATTTTTAGGTAATTCAACAATTATCATATATGATTATATGAATATATTCACCCATTCATTGTAAATTGTGGTTCGATTCAATTATTATTCATATGATTGTGAATTGTGGAATTTATTATTCAATTGTAACTACTTTGCAAATAAAAACATTTTTAGTGTAGTATCAATTTCACATTAAATTCACCTCTTTATTCAACTAAATTATTAATGGATATTAACAATAACAGTAATCATAATCACACCACCACATATACTAAATAACATTGTTCAATTTTTACAATACTTATATATTACGGTTGTTCTTTTTAAACACATTTAATATTATTAATCACTTATCATATTGTAAATATATGTCACGTGATATATTCCTGCACATAGTGATACAGAGGTATGTTGACGATTATTTGGTTGCAAAATTATTTGTTTATATATCCTACGTTCCCCCAAAAGTGGGGGGGGCTAAATAAACCCACACACATACACATATATCTAAACTTTCCTTTGTTCATTTACAGTATGCAAGGAACGGAATTTTCATAAGAAATATATACGAACAACAAATTGTAACTAAATATTTACTAATAGATACTAGCTACTACTAACGAGATATAACCAATTGGAATCTATATAAGCTCAATTTCTTCACCCATTGTATTTTCATTTTTTAAAAGTATTTGTTTTTCGATTGAATATATATGTGAATGTATTCAAAAGATGAACAGGGGATAGAAAGAAAATTACAGATGAAATGAGGGTTGTTTATTGATAAAGAATTCGACTTAACCTAACGTGTTACATATATATATATAGAAACAAGATCAGAAAGAAGAAAGAAGATGAACCTTTTGAAGAAACCAAACAAGGTGAAAACACCTTCTATTATGAATTAACAAGTCGATTTTTTTTTAAAAAAAGAAAACATTTCATGTGATAATAATTTAATTTCCCCCAACTATTATTCGGAAATTATGACAAGGATCGTCCGGTTGATCATCCGGTTAAATAGTTAAAAGTTTTTTATTTTTTTTATTCCCGACTATTCAGCCTCCCTTATCCCCTTCACCCCCTTCATCCTCCAATCTTCTATATATATTCCTTAGTCCTGTTTAAGCCCATTGAAAGTCATTGAAAGCCACCACAATTTGGCACCTACCGGTTTATTTTGCTGGTATTGAGCCCACATTCAGCCAAGAAAATAGGAATATCAAATATTAGTTTAGTTTCGTTTACGACATGGGTGTGTGTATGGTGTGTTGTACCTTAAATGAGAAATACTCTATGGGAAATAATGAATACCACTAATAATGAATACATCTAGTGGTTTCTTCTAATCCGGATAAGGAGAGAGAGAACGTGTATGTGTGTATATATATGTGTGTGTATGTGTGTGTGAGTTTCTTGAGGATATTTGTGAAATTAGTAACACCCGATAACCAAGAACTACCCGCCTTGTAAGCAAGTTATTAATTTGTTCATGTATATGACACGGATAGATGTAGTAAAATGGGTAAATATGCATGAAAAATTTAGTTGTACATTTACGCTAAACCTTGCCCCCCCCCCGCATAAAATCTCATAATCATCTACCCAGCCCAGCCCAGCCCAGCCCAGCCCCCTACTTGAAGTAAATAAACAAATTGACAGAAAAATGGACGATTGAATAGACAATTCTTCAGTAATGCTCAGTTTTTTTGTTACTGGATATCGGCTGCAATTTATTTACATCCTTCCGGTTTTTTTTTTTCTTGCATCAACGGATAGACAAAATAAAATAATATCAAAGGCTAATACAAAGTAAAAACTAACCAAAGCAAATCAAATCATCATCGATAACAAAAAGTTAAAACAACGTGGAATTGAAACAAATTGTTTGTATCTAATGGTATGTGTATTTTTTTTGTTTTTTTTTTTTTTTTACTAATTTTCAGTCATACGAGTGGAACATCCGGTTTGGTTGGTTGTTTTTTTGCTTTCTTTTTTTTTTTAAAAATTTGTAAATTTCCGTTCGTTATTTTCTTATTTTCATTGCTTTTCTTTAACCGATCAGATGTTACAAGGATAAGAATGAACGAAAGAAGGAAACAAGATATATACATAGATGTTAACTTTCAACTCATGTTTTTTTCTCGCCACGTTAAGAATAATAATAGAGTTATAATAAGATCTAAGACAAACCGTTGACAGGAACCTTAAAAAATATTCTTGGCAAAAAAAAAAAAGACAAATATAATATTTTGAAATAGATGTAGATATAATTTGTGAAAGAGAATATGAATCACCTTCACCCCTTAATTGTAAAATAGGATTAAAATGATAATGAAAACCACAAAGACGGATAAAAAAAAAACACTCAAGTATTATTCATAGACAAAAAAAAAGCTTCCGTTAAATATAATCACCTTTAATAATATGGATATTAAAAATCCGAAACTTTGGAATAACGGATAACATCAATTTCAAAAAACAAAAAACAACTAACCAAAATTAACAAATGGATTGAAAAAGTCTCCTATCCTATTATTTTGGTTATATTACTAATAAAAGTAAATAATAGTAGAGTAAAAACACCCATTTAAGAAGTATAAACTAGGAGGAGAATGTGAAAGAAAGAAAGAGAAATATAGAAAGAAAGAGAAATAAAGTGGGAAAAAGGGAGGCTTTGAAAGAGGAAGTAACGGGTCACAAGTAATAGCAATTAAAAACGAATTCGGTTGTGAAAAATTGTACTTTTATATTTATCGAACCATGTATACATATGTTTATCCATGAGTCTATCACACGGGAAGAGGCGTCGTCGGTATCATGATCTTCCTTATTCCCCTCCAAAAAAAAGTAACGGAAGAAAACAAGTGGATCCAGAAGTTCAAAATTCAATTTGAAAAACTATAAATAAGAATGAATTTCTTTCTTTCTTTCTTTTCAAAAATACCTTTCTTTTTCTAGTTGTTATATCTCAAGAATCTAATTCAATTCAACTATCAATAATCCTTCTAACATAAAATCTACAACCATGCAATTCAAACAATTTATTATCGCTTTCACTGCAATTATGGCTGTTGCTTCTGCCAAGAAGAATAAAACAAGTAAGAATGCTGCTCCTGCAAATGCTCAATTAGCTGCTACTGGTGCTATGGGTGCTATTGCTGCCGGTGCTGTTGCTTTACTTATTTAGATTCAAAACAAAAAAGAGAACAAAAAAAGAACAATCAAGGAAATTTTTTGATTCGGAAGTGTTACTTTCTTTTTGTATAATCTATATCTATATATAGAGACTTCATTGAATGAATGTCCATCTATTTTATTTCTTGTTAATGTTAAATCTCTTGGTTTGTATGGTTTGCTTTAGAGGGGATAGTTGGTAATGATTACAACTTACTTTTTGTTGCTTTATAGTCTTCAGATAAATAGGAAAAAACGGGATATTATACAGTTAAGAAGGCACATTTCCAAAATCCTTTTGTGTCTAGTCAATGGAAAGCAAAAAGAAGACAGATCTGGATTTATTTATCTGTCTGTCTATTTATTCATTTATTTCTATATGCGACATTTTTGCACCCGATAAAATGAAACACGACATTACGACATAAGTAAATAGGAGTCTTCGCGAAAAGAAAAAAAAAGTCGATTCTAATAATGTAATATATAAACACATATTATAGATCGATCACACAACATATAACATATACACCAAATGAAAAAGGATTTATTATTCGACCTATTTTTACAACATCTGAAAACCACATCAACCAATAAACAATTAATAACTGCTCTTGCAGCACAAAGAAATAAACCCCTTGATCAAATAGCTGTATTATGTGGGGCCCCTATATATCAAACCAAAAACAATAAAGTTTCATCAATACTTAATCAATATCAATTTTATTTGGATAATTATCATAATTTAAAATCAACTGATGTTTTAGGGATTGATATTGGGATTAAAAATTTCTCATATTGTAAATCAATATCAAGTAAACCTGATACATTTCCAATTATGATAAATAAATGGGAAAAAATTGATTTACATAATAAATTTGGAAAGTATTATATTCCCAAGATATCAAATACATCAACATTAGATTCAAAACGATATTTAAATCATTTAACAATAGAATTAATTAAAGATTTAAACCCTCAAGCTTCAAATGTATTAGTTATGGAAATGCAACGTACAAGATCAGGTCCAAATACAAGTACATTACCTACAGTAATGGAATGTATGATATTTGAAAATATACTTACCAGTAAATTATATCCCCAAATTGTAATTCCAATGGGAGCAACACAAATGATGAATTTTTGGTTAAATAGATTTATAAATCCAATGGCAAGAAAAAGAATAAAACAGGAAAAAAACACAAAAGAAATTCGATTTAAATTAATTCAATATTGGAAAGATAAATTATTTATATTACCAGGATATTTGGATCAACAGTTAACTAAACAAGGATTATTGGAATATTTAAAATTGGATAAAGATGAAAAAATTGATGATTTAATTGATAGTTTGATGTATAATTTAACAATTCAATGTCAGTTATATCATTTAGAAGCGTTTCATGAATTATTTAAAAAAAGTTTTAAAAGAGAGGAATTATTGGACCTTATTGAAAAGAGAAATACATTCCATAAACAATTGATTAAACCTATACAAGTTGAATACCAATTAAGAATTGATCAGAGTTTACTTGAATGATAAGAATATCAGAGATATTATAGTCTACAACTGAAAAAAAAAAAAAAGAAAATTGGGATGATATTAGAAAAAGGGTTTTCCTATAAGAAGAAGTGCAAAGTAGTTCTCATACTTCATTGGTTCTCCCCACACATATACATATACATACAAACATGCATACAGATAAGTTCACTATTGAGTTGCATATATAGCGGGTATGGATAAATCATGTATATAGTCTACTTATCCGTGTGAATATACAATGTAACTTGTCCATTACTCCCCTCTCCCCTCTTCTCTCGTTGATAATGAATTAAAATAATAGCTCGGTTTATTTATTTCACTCATCTCGGAATATATTTCATCCACTCCGACATCCTTATCGTTTCAGTGTATGTACAATGAGTTAATACTATTTCTACAACAACAATAAGGATAACTTGTACTTGTACTTGTACTGGTAAGTGTAAGTGGTTATAGTGGTAGTTCTATTTCTGTCACTAATTCTCTTTTGCGTTATATTTTTTTTCTTTGCTCTGTTACCCCACAAATCAAACAATATAGATAGAGCGACTCATACCCACCCACCCCATATCTATTTTTCTGGGTATTTTGACGGAATTGTTAATTTATTTCCATCAATTCACTTTGGAGATTAATTAATAAATGTTTAAGTTAAGTGGTATTTACTTCATTTCTTTCTATATGTTCTTCACTTCCTTCCAAGAATGATACCAATGAGAAATAATAATAATAATAATAATAATAATAATAGTAGTCGTAGTAGTGATATGAATAAGTAAATTTAAGGAGAAAGAACGAACTAACGAACAAAAGGAAAATAGTTTGAAAGTTGAAAAAGGTGGGGGACGATGAGAAGGGGGGTGTTCGTTGGGTGGGAACATTGAAGAATGTTTATGCGGTTGTGGGACCCAATCCAATCCAATCAGACAATAAGTGGGATAAAATAACTGCATATACAAATATTGCTATTCTAGTATAGTATAAACGTTAGGTATTCATACATTATACTTGGTGTTATGAGTTTCCAAAACGCCTACCAACATTTCCTTCCTCTCCTCCTCCTTCCCCTGGCCCCCAGAAAAAAAAACTTTCAAATACCTGCGGGGACATCATTATAACATGAGTACATTTTTAGTAAAGTTGGAATATTAGTCCTTCCTGTCTTTGTCTTTGTTTGTTTCATACATACTCTTATCGTTTGTTGTCTTTCCCACTGTTCGTAAAGTCAGTTTGGATGATTGTTCCTGTTCTGTTTTGTTACGTTTTTTGTTTTTGTTTGACTGCGAAAATTTACACTTCTAACCTAAAAGAAAGCCGTTCATATTAAACAAATTTAACTGTTACAATTCACACCATAAATCAAAGAACTGAATACTAATAGTTAACCTTTATCGTTATTATACTATATAATTTATCTTGTTAAACATTCATTTTCCGATCATTCCCAAAAAAAATTATTTAGAAACAAACATAAACAAATATCCAAACTTTCATCAAATTTTTTTTTCTTGTTTTAAAAACACAATAATGAAATTTAAACAACGTTGCTTTGAGAAAACCACCCAGTTATCAACTTCTGTTCTCCTCTTCTCTCTCCTCTCCAACTATTCCATGCCCCTCCTTCCCTCCCGCCTCACAATCACCATAAATAAACGATTTTTACAAAATTTCTCTTTATTCTTGATTCATATAAATATTAGATGTAATCCACTCCCAACATATCTCTCATAGAAATGATAATTAACCAGGATCAACAAGGATAACAACCCAGGAGGATCAACTAATTTAACCACATATAAAGATGTCAAGTCAAGAATCCGAAACAAATTCAATCAAATCCTACAATGAACATGATCATGACGGTGATGGTGATGATTCCTTAATTAAACCAATTAGTAAAATTAGAACCTGTGGAGATGGTAATGAATTTGTTATTATTGGGAATAAAAAATATTATCGTCATGAATTAATGCAAGCATTTGGAGGTACAATGGATGTTGGAATTCATCCTTCTCCAGTTAATAAAATTGCCAATCCTGCTCCATTAGGATTACTTTCATTTAGTATCACCACTTTAGTTTTAAGTTTATACACCTTAAATGTTAAAGGAATTGAAACCCCAAATGTTATTGTTTCATTATGTGTTTTCTTTGCTGGTACAATGCAAGTTTTATCTGGAATTTGGGAATGTGTTGTTGGAAATACATTTGCTTTTACGGCAATGACAAGTTTTGGATGTTTTTTTTTAAGTTTTGGTGCGGCGTATATTCCAAGTTTTGGAATTTTAAAAGCCTATATGATGCAAGATCCAACTCAAATTAGTAATGCCATTGGATTATATTTACTTGCATGGGCAATTTTTGCATTTATTATGTTTTTATGCACTTTAAAATCGGTTCCAAGTTTACAAGCATTATTTATTTGTATTTTTTTCACTTTTCTTTTACAAGGTATTGGATATATGACAGAAAATCATAAATTAATTAAAGCAGGGGCTGGGTTTGGATTTGGGGTAACTGTAACAGGTATGTTTAATGCTTGGGCTGGGGTTGCAACTCAAACAAATTGTTATTTCCCTATTCCTGCTAAATGGTTAGTTAGTGGTGATGTAAAAAGAAAACATTAACTACCTAACCATTGACTATCTCATGATGAAAGAAATACAAAAATTGGAGGGTTTATTATTTGTTTTTTTTTTTATGTTTATTTAATTTCAGTGTTTTTTTATGCAAGGGGACAATGCATACAACACATAACACATCAATAAGACGGGGCTGGTTCTTTTCTTTAATTATTCTATTTGTATACTTCTTATAATTATTTCTAATATTACACCATTACTATCTAGAAATATCAAAATAGAAAAAAGTAATTGCTGCAAATAATATGAATATATATATATATATATTCTAAAAACGTGTCCTAACCAGACACAAAAATATCTATAAATAACCCCAAAATGCTAAAAAAAAATGTAGTAAAATAACCATTTTCTCTATTATATTATTATGCCCCAAAGTTATAATCCCAAGACATTGTAATCTTTGCCACTTTACAATATTCTTCTGATAAAAATGTTGAACATCTACTTAATGTTAAACCATCAGCAATAGGATCTCTATTTTCATCTTTTAATATTTCTTTTGAATCGTTTAATATCTTTTGAATATATTTCAACCAATCTTTAGTAAGGACCAATTTATTAGTTCTATCAGCTTCACTAAATGTCACTGCCAAATGACCATCTTTAAAATATGCCAAACTATTCGGTATCAAAACCAGCTTACCATCTTTACAAGTTGATTTTCCTTCTGTCCATGGTTCAGGATTGATATTGAAATCCAATAAATCGGAAACATACACCATACTATAATAATCTGTTGTTGTTGAATCTAATCTTCTAGAAATAATAACTGCATGGGGACGATATAATTCCTCTACACATCCACAATGTTTAATATGTGATCTGGCAATACCAAACCAATATTTCCTTGATCTTAAATCTTTTGGTATATGTTTTGTTGGAATTTCAACTAAATTAGTTCCACCTCGTAATTCTCCTGCATTTGATTTTGAATCATCTTCAAAATTTGGACCACTTGTCTTTTGACATATTCCAGTATCCAAATTACATTTAATCACTCGTAAGGGGAAATTATAAATAAAATGAATATGATTATCCTTAATTTCAAATGGGACCCAATTTTTCTCCTTTTCTCTTGGTTCAAGATTTTCAATTGATAAAAGGGTGACTTTTTTAGCATCATAAAGAGGACGATATATATGCATTCCTCTTTTCCAATTAATTTGTTGATTTAAGGCATTGAATGTAATTAAAGGTTCTTGAATGGTTATACCTTCTTGATTAATATATTCATGTAATATAATTCGGGGATCTTCTGATCCTATAATTTCTTTTTTTGCTTTAATTCCAACATCAATATCATGGGGTAAAATGGTGGGGAATTCTAAATCAGAAAATGGAAATTTCATCCCAAATATCTCATTCCAATCTTTATCAAATACTTGACCTGCTAAAACTGAAATGGTAGGATTATTCCTAGTTCTGACATGGGAATATGCAATTCTATTCACCATAAAATAAACCCCATATTTTGGTAACCAAACAGCTGATGCACAGAATTTATACCATTTAGTTTTTAAAATTGTTTTTTCATCTTCATTTTCACCATCTTGGAAAAATAAATTATATACTGGGTTGTCATTACGAAGGGAATTTAGTTGGGTTCGTAAAAATTTCAAATCATTTTCTTTGTTTAAATCTATTTTTTGACTAACTTGAATTATTGATATATCATCATTTAAAATCTTGTCACAGGTGATATCTGGATTTTGTTCACTGTTTGTAAATGTATATCCCTTAATTTGCATAGGGGAAAAGCCATCATCATTGACTTTATAGATATCACTATCAACAGGAGTGATAATATTATAATCGTTTTCAAACAGAAACTTCTTTTCATCAGTGATTGCATGAATAAGGAAATAAACTATATTCAAATTTAATAATATGAATAATATACGAATCAAGGTTCTGGTTTTATTTGATTCATCATATTTATACTTCCATGACATCCAAAGTGATACTGGGGCGACAACAAGTAATACAACCAGATAGAATAATACATCTGAATCAAACATGATCTTCAATGGAAACAAGTAGAACAGTGGTGATATGATGTGTGTGTGGAAAAAGTGGAACTGAAACTGGAAGAAAGTGGTGAATGAAAATTACAACTTGCTTGACTTTTCAGGAAATTTTCTTTTTTGCTTTTTGTTTATAACAATAAGATTAATTATAGCAAATACGCTTTGTTGTGTTCTGTGTGTACAGTGTTTTTTTCTTTTTATGAACCAATTGACCTAATTGTTTAAACTAATATGGACACAAATATTTGTACATAGTCACAAACAAATAAAATGAATAAGTGTACAATTAATTGTGTCATCTAATTTCGCGCTTTAGTTTAAATAATAAAAAAAAAGACTGTATGTTGTATTTGTGTGTTTGTGTATTGTGTGTGTGTATTTATAAGAATAATAGAATAAAAGAATAAAATAAATATCCCAATCCAACGAACGATACTTAGATTATGCTTTCAGAAGAATCTTGAATAGCTTTATAATTCACTAGTTCAAGTTATAGATGTTGTTGGTTCAGTAGAATTTTACCTTCAACTCTTCTTCCATCATAATAAGGTGAACTATCAAGAGGAGAATTTTTCTCTCATTATACGATGAGAATGCCAGTATTATTCCCCTGCGTATGCATTACGCCTAGCCCTACTACCCACCCTACACACACTTACATTCCTATGCCAATTCGGTAACAAGAATTCTTGTTGTGTGCAAACATTGACAGTACTCATCACCGTCGATTGTAACTGTATTTATTAATAAGAGTGTTAATCTCATTGACATTTAGTATATAATCATGAACGTATAGTGAATTAGCAAGCTAACTCTCTCTGTCTGTTTGTCGCGTTCTTTAAACCTAAAAAAAAAAATTATTACCACCATTCGACTTCTGTGGTACGAGAAGAAACTCTACAAGTACCAACACCACCGCCACCACCACCACCAATGATCTTTAAGCTAATCATCGGAATAACAATAGTATCATCAATAGCTACATCCCTATTATTATTCGGTGATTCTCCAAGTCTAAGAAATACCCCCATTCATAAATTGCGTAATGCTCTCCTTTCGGGTTCAAAACATCTTTTCCACATTTATACCTGGTTGGATAAAAAAACAAATGGCCAATTATTAAAAATCATCAATTGGATAGTTCCCATAGGTTATATATTTGTTGTTACATTTTGTTTTCATTTATTTTTCAAACATACCTTACCTATGATACAACCTATGAGTTCATGGCAAATGTTCACCATATATTTTTCCATGTCATTGATCTATATTTCAACGATGTTAGGCACTTGCAGTGATCCAGGAAGAATAACCAATGATAGCTTGAAAAACTACCCCTACACTCCTAACCAAATAATCTTCTTTAACAACAAGTCCTGTACCACCTGTAAATTCATCAAACCTGCCAGATCAAAGCATTGTTCCGTTTGTAATGATTGTTTTTTATTATATGATCATCATTGTGTTTGGTTAAACAATTGTATCGGATATTATAACTATCGCTGGTTCATGTTGTTTTTATTTGCCAACATCAATATGTTAGGATATGGTGGTTGGTTATGCTATACTGCATTGCTCCCAGGGGTATCATGGAAGAAAATCACTTCAACAACAGAAGCAAACAAAATAACAGGGATATTTTTAATCTTGTGTTCCATATTCATCGTCATCACCATCCTATTCACTGCATTACATTTGAGATATATCTACCTCGGAGTAACCACTAATGAATTAGATAAATGGGGAGAAATTGATCATTTAGTAAATTTGGAACTTTTGTTCAAAGTTACCCCTGAAATAAATGGAGAACACTATCTCGAAAGAGCATCGTACGATGGTAAACCTGTATATATTAGTCTTAATGACGAAAGAATCTTGGTGGATGAAACAAATATCAATAACTACACCCTAGACCCTGTGTTATCGGTGGAAAACGACATCATTAATGTGTATGACAAAGGGTTTTGGCAAAATTTTATAAATCGAGTATTTGTGTAATATAATAATAATAATAATAATATATAGAAGAGTATCATACATGTTGTTTCCTATTTAAGAAGTTCAATTTACGTGGTTTACTTTGGTGGGCGCACGTGAACATCTCATCACTGACAAAGAAAAAAAAGAAAAATTAGCTACGGTGGAAAATCCCAACAAGGTGTTGAGAAAATTTATAAAAAAAATTTTCATATAAAAAAAAAAAATCTTCCCATCACTTAACTTCTTTTACTTCAATTCCTAATTGCAAACTCAAGACACAATGATTATTTTCGAAGACGTTATTTCTGGTGATGAATTATTATCCGATGCTTACGAACCAAAGTTAGTTAACGGAGCTGTTTACGAAGCCGACTGTGCTATGGTTACTGTTGGTAACGGTGATGTTGATATTGGTGCTAACCCATCTGCTGAAGATGGTGATGAAGCTTTGGAAGATGGTGCTGAAACCGTCAACAACGTTGTCTACTCATTCAGATTACAACCAACTGCCTTTGACAAAAAATCATTCACCACCTACATTAAAGGTTACATGAAGAGTATCAAGGCTTACTTGGCTGAACACAACCCAGATGAAGTTGAAAATTTCGAAAAAGGTGCTACTGCTTACGTCAAGAAAGTTTTGGGTTCTTTCAAAGATTGGGAATTCTACACTGGTGAATCTATGGACCCAGATGCTATGGTTGTCTTGTTGAACTACAGAGAAGACGGTACCACCCCATACGTTGCCATCTGGAAACATGGTATCAAAGAAAACAAAATCTAAGAGTGCTTAAGTTGTTTTTAATTCTCGTCATATAGATGTCTATATTACAGAGTATAGTATTTATAATTTTAAAGTATAATTAAGGTGTTTGTTTTTATTTGTTTGAACAATGTAGAGAAAGAATACTTACATTGGTTAGGGTCAATTGATCAATTGTGCTAATTTGGGATCTTTCTCTGATTCAATTGGCTAATTTGAAAACTTCAATTGACATTCATGATACTTTTAAGGGGGGGCTCGACAGGCCCGCCAATAGCCATGGAATAACCACAAGGAATTTTTCGATGACCAGACAAACTTCGAATGGCTGAGATTACTACTATATACGACATTTTATGTATGTCGTTGAATGTCGCACGATAACGAGACTTTGTGATTGTCTTTTGTCCGTTCTTCTTTCTATACATTTTTAGGGTTGTGTTTTTCTTTTTTCTTTTTTTTTTTTTACAACCAATTCTGTTACTCTATAACAACAAGAAAAGAAGAATGCCAAAGAAGAAACCTCAGTCGGTTGTAGGTGAGAAAGATGATTCAATTGAAATACTTAAGAGAACAGCAACTGCGATTAGTATGGATCACCGATGATTGATAATAAATCAAAGAAGGAAAAAGACAGACTTTTGGGGTAAAGGACACCCCCCAAGTTTTTCTTAGACATACTAACTAGTACATAAGATCGTAACCCAAAAGGATATAATTCAGCCTTCCCACTGAGTGGATTTAAAACTCCTTATGTGAATACAAGCCGATGGGCCGAAGTTGAAAAAATTGGCCATTTTGTTGATAAAGAAGATAAATTTGATGACGAACCAGGTAAACTGTTAGCAGAAAATGGAATTTACGATATATATTCAAACAAATATGATCCATATCCAACTTGGAATCCACCAGAAGCTGTTCCCATAACAAGAGAAGATATTGAAGCTATTTTCTTACAACTCACAACTATATTCGGATTTCAATTTGATAACACCAGAAATATGTTTGATTTCTTAATGCGATTGTTAGACTCCAGGTCTTCACGGTTGGGACCCACCCATGCTCTCAGATCGGTGCATGCAGATTATATTGGTGGTGTTAATTCAAATTTCAGGAAATGGTATTTTGCTGCTCAATTGGATATTGATGATTTTGTGGGATTTGATAATGTGACTAAGAATGGGAAAGTTAAAGGATCTGATGAACCAATTCCAACTCTAGAGCAAGCAGAAATGCAATGGTCCACAAATATGCTTGCATTATCACCAACAGACTCGGTAATTCAATTGGCATTGTACCTTTTGATTTGGGGTGAAGCAAATAATATCAGATTCATGCCAGAGTGTATATGCTTTATTTTCAAGTGCTGTAATGATTTCTATTTTTCAATTGATCCTGATACCCCAGTTGCCACAGTCACTTCAAGTTTTCTTGATCACATTATCACACCGTTATACCAGTTCTACAGGGATCAATCCTACGTTCTTGTTGAAGGGAAATATCACAGACGCGACAGAGATCATGATTCGGTTATTGGGTATGACGATATGAATCAATTGTTCTGGTATAGTAAAGGATTGGAGAGGTTGGTTTTGGGGGACAAGAAAACTAGATTGATGAGTCTTCAACCGGGAGAAAGATATGAAAAGCTAAATCAAATTTTATGGAACAAAGCCTTCTACAAAAATTTCAGAGAAACAAGAGGCTGGTCTCATATTTTGGTCAATTTCCATCGTATATGGGTTATTCATACGGCTGTGTTCTGGTATTACACAGCATTTAATTCTCCAACATTGTACACGGGAAACTATAAACCACATTTGGATAATCAACCAACAACACAGTCACGTTTATCGGTATTGTCACTTGGAGGAGTTGTGGCTATACTTATTGATATTATGAGCTTGTTGTTTGAACTTCGATTCATCCCACGTAAATGGACGGGAGCCCAACCCATTACCAAAAGAATGATTTTATTAATTTTGGCTCTTATGTTAAATGTTGCACCTAGTGTCTATTTGTTTGGTTTCCAACCTTTAAATGCTCAAAATACTATTGGTTTGGTTATCTCTTCACTCCAATTTGCATATTCGATCTTGGTGGTGTTATACTTGTCTGCAATTCCTTTAGGTAAATTGTTTTCTAAAACTCCTAAACCAAATGATAGAAGATTCTTACCTCAAAGGTCATTTGTGACCAATTTCTATTCTTTGACAGAAGGAGATCGGATTGCCTCTTACGGGCTATGGTTTGCAATCTTTGTATCGAAATTCCTTGAATCATACTTTTTCTTGACACTTTCTGTAAGAGACCCTGTTCGTGAGTTAAGTATTATGCTGATGCAAAGATGTACCGGCGAAGAGTGGATAGGAGCATGGTTGTGTTCCAGGCAACCAACAATTGTGTTGATATTGATTTATGTCACTGACTTGGTATTATTCATTTTGGATACTTATTTGTGGTACATTGTATGGAATACAATATTTTCTGTGTGTCGTTCTTTCTATATTGGTGTTTCTATATGGACTCCGTGGAGGAATATTTTTTCACGATTGCCAAAAAGAATATTTTCCAAGATTATATCAGTTTCTGGTGACAAGAATGTTAAAGCCAAGATGCTTGTCTCGCAGGTGTGGAATTCGATCATCATTTCAATGTACAGGGAGCATTTGATATCGTTAGAACATGTTCAAAAGCTTATTTACAAACAAATTGATACCCCTGGAGTTGAAGGTGGAACAATTTTGAAAGAACCAATATTCTTTGTGTCACAGGAAGACCAGTCGATCAAATCATCCATGTTCCAAGACCAATCTGAAGCACAAAGAAGAATAACGTTTTTTGCACAGTCTTTGTCCACACCTATGCCAGAAGTTAGTCCGGTACATCTAATGCCATCATTCACGGTATTGATACCTCATTATAGTGAAAAGATAACATTGTCCTTAAGAGAGATTATCCGGGAAGAAGAACAATACTCTCATGTTACGATGTTGGAATATTTGAAGCTGTTACATCCATTAGAATGGAGTTGTTTTGTCAAGGATACGAAAATGCTAGCTGAGGAATTTGAAACAGATTCGTCTTCGGCTGAATTTAGAAAAGAAAAGCTCGATGATCTTCCTTATTATTCTGTGGGATTTAAAGTTGCAACCCCAGAATATATTCTTCGAACAAGAATTTGGGCTTCTCTTAGATCTCAAACACTTTACCGAACAATTTCAGGATTCATGAACTACTCTCGTGCAATCAAGTTGTTATTTGATGTTGAAAATCCCGATCTGGCTAAGTTTGGTAGTGAGACAGAAAAATTGGAACAAGCTGCAATTATGGCTCATAGAAAATTTCGCATCATTACTTCCATGCAACGATTGAAATATTTTACTCCCGAAGAAAAGGAGAATGCGGAATTCTTATTGAGGGCTTATCCAGAACTCCAGATATGTTATCTTGATGAAGAGATTGATGAAACTACCGGTGAGGTTGTTTATTATTCAGCCTTAGTTGATGGTAGTTGTTCTATTTTGGAGAATGGCGAACGAGAACCAAAATACAGAATTCGATTGTCTGGGAATCCCATTCTAGGTGATGGAAAGTCGGACAACCAAAACCATTCCTTAATATTTTGCAGGGGTGAATATATCCAATTGGTTGATGCCAATCAAGATAATTATTTAGAAGAGTGTCTTAAAATTAGGAGTATTTTGGCCGAATTTGAAGAAGCAACATTTCCAATTGATCCTTATGCAACTGATTTGCAAGATACAGAACTGGCATACCCGGTGGCTATTATTGGTACAAGGGAGTATATATTTTCGGAAAACATTGGAATTCTTGGAGATGTTGCTGCAGGTAAAGAACAAACTTTCGGTACCTTGTTTGCTAGAACTTTGGCACACATTGGTGGTAAATTACACTATGGACATCCAGATTTTTTGAATGGAATATTTATGACAACCAGAGGGGGGGTGTCCAAGGCACAAAAGGGATTACACTTGAACGAAGATATTTACGCGGGTATGAATGTTGTTTTAAGAGGTGGTCGTATCAAACATTGCGAGTATATGCAATGTGGCAAAGGAAGAGATTTAGGATTTGGATCAATTTTAAATTTCACCACAAAGATTGGGGCAGGTATGGGAGAACAAATGTTATCAAGGGAGTATTTCTACATGGGAACCCAACTTCCTTTGGATAGATTTTTATCGTTCTATTATGCTCACCCAGGGTTCCATTTGAACAATTTGTTTATCATGCTATCGATTCACTTATTCTTACTTGTGGGTGCAAACCTAGCTGCATTAACCAGTGAGAGTACTATTTGTGAATATGACAAGTTCAGACCAATAACCGATCCAAAGCACCCAGCAGGTTGCTCGAATTTAATTCCAGTTGTCCATTGGTTGCAAAGATGTATTTTTTCCATCTTTATCGTGTTTGTTATATCGTTTGTCCCCTTGGCAGTTCAAGAATTGACTGAGAGGGGATTTTTCAAAGCGATTACAAGATTGGGGAAGCAATTTGCTTCCTTTTCACCATTGTTTGAGGTTTTTGTTTGTAAGATATATGCTCATTCGTTGTCTAGTGATATTTCTATTGGTGGTGCCAGATACCTTGCAACGGGGCGGGGCTTTGCAACCATTCGAGTTCCATTTGCCACTTTATATTCCCGCTTTGCCCTGGAAAGTTTATACTATGGGTCCATATGTGGATTATTGATATTCTATTGTTCCATAACCATGTGGAAACTACTGTTGATTTACTTCTGGATAACCATTCTTGGATTATTGATTTGTCCATTTTTATACAACCCTAATCAATTTTCATGGAATGATTTCTTTTTGGATTACAGAGAGTATATACAATGGTTGTATCGTGGTAATAGCAAACCACGTATTTCTTCATGGATTAATTTCACGAGATTGAAAAGAAGCAGAATTGTGGGAGTGAAAAGCAAACGGTATAGCATGAATGAGGAGATAAAGGTGGTTAGCGAAGTGAAACCTTCGAGAATCAAACTTGTACTTTCCGAATCGACATTACAATTAGGAGTGATTTCACTTCTTGCATTTGCCTATTTATTCTGTAATTCCCAAAACGAATCGAGAGGCACCTATCCAGTGAACAGTATGTTGCGAATTCTTGTGATTAGTTTCACTCCAATCGGGGTGAATCTTGTTATTCTCATTGTATGTTTTATTATTTCAACGGTTATTGGTCCTATATTTACTTTATTTTGCAAGAAATTTCCTTCATTTGTGGCGGCAGCGGCCCATTTATTGGCAGTGGTTAATCATGTGTTTTTCTTTGAATTGTTGTGGTTATTGCAAAATTGGACTTTTTCAGTTACTGTTCTTGGATTTGCATTATCTGTTCTTATTCAATGTTGGTTTTTACAAATGATTTTGATTATTTTTGTATCGAGGGAGTTTAGACATGATAGATCGAATCGTTCTTGGTGGTCTGGTAAATGGGCAACAGCAGGTCTTGGATGGTATATAATCACGCAACCTTTACGAGAAGCTTTGTGTAAATTGACCGAAATGTCATATTTTGCTGGAGATTTGATGGCAACTCATGTTATTTTATATGCTCAAATTCCAATATTGTTGATTCCATATGCTGACAAATGGCACACGTTGATGTTATTTTGGTTAAAACCAAGTAATCAAATTCGACCTCGAATCTTGTCGAAACGGCAAAAGAGAAGAAGAATATTTCAAGCGAATTTGTATTTGGTTATCTTTGTGTTTGGATTTGTCTTGTTCTCCAGTATTTTTGTTTTACCAATTGTTGCTAACAAGTATTTGGATATTGATTTCACAGCTTATATTCCTGCATTTATGCGTCCACTTTTGCAACCTAATGTTGCTCCTGTTAATAGAAAAGGGTTACGAAAAGGTTTAGAAATTAAGCATTATTGAATGAAGCGCGTTAATATTTAGCTATCATTACTAATAAATATATTTTTCATAGTCTATTAAATCATCAGGGTATTGTTGTTTAACATTTTGTAAAATGCTCTTTTTTATCGGATCATCACACATTAAAATTGCAAGATCATATCTTTTAAACGTTGAAAATTGCTTTAAATGATTCAACACTATAGAGTTCCATTGTGGTATGGCATTATTCGTTGAGGCATAATTGGCGGCATCTAAGAAAAATTGTAAGAACTCGGTATCTATACCAGTTGAAAATATCATATCACAAGCTTCAGAATCCAAATTTAACACATATTTATACCCATTGATTTTCTTACTATCTGGCAATTGTTTAAGTGCAGTTAAGAAATGCATTGGCAGTTTTTCATTAAGTTTGACATTATCATCATTTACTCTACCTGATGGATTTGGTATATTCTTATTATCGTTCTTACTCTTGTTGTTGTTGTTCTTTTTCGATCCAAACAATTCATCAATCTCTTTATCAACTGCAGAACTTGAACTTGAGCTAGAACTTGAACTTGAATTTTTACTTTCAATAGGATCGATTTTCGTTGATTTTTCAACTGATGGTGGTTGTAACATTTTCGAAAACTCATCAGGTAATTTCTCAACCATTTCAATTGGGATATTTATATCCATATCTTCATGTTCATCATCATCATCATCATCATTTATTGAATCTTGAGGTAAATTTTTGATTTCATTTAATGCCAGTTCATTAGTTTGATCTAATTGTAATACAAATTCAAATGATTTCTTAGCTGATTTAAATTTCTTTAATCCTTTTAATGCAATTCCTTTTCGGAAATTCAATTTAATTAAAACTGGTTTATCATTATTATTATTATTGTTGTTGTTGTTGTTGTTGTTGTTATGGGGAAGATGCAATCCTTTTATACAATCATCAAGGGCAGAATTATAATCTTGAAGATTGATATAACATTGGGCTCGATTGGAATATAATATAGGATTATATTTATCTAATTTAATTGATGATGTGTATAATTCAATAGCTTTGGGATAGTCTTTAGATAGGAATGCTTTATTTCCTGCTTCTTTTAATTGAGATGCCGACATAAGTTTTAAGTTGATATTGATGTGATGTGTGATTCATGAAATCCATTTAGTTCTGTTTTTTTTTGTATGTTTTTTTTTTTTTTATTTTTCGGTACCTTTATTTTTTTTTATCAAGATTTACACAAGGTGTGGTGCTACATCCCCCCTATGACAGTTGAAGAATTACAAGATGAAATAGGAGCAATTGATGCTATTTATCCCGATACTGTAACTTCAATTGCCCCTCAAATATATACGTTCAAAATCCCTCAACATGAATCATTAAGTATTCAATTAAATTTCCCAATTAATTATCCCGATGAAATCCCCCAATTATTACAAATTATTAATGAAAATACTTCAAGATTTACTGATACGTCATATTTAGAAAAGAATATAAATGAAATTTTAATTAATGTGTTCATGCCGGAACAAGTTGTCATGTTTGAATTCTTGACTGAATTGCAAGAATTCTTTGATAAATATATTGAAGATCATCCTGAACCTACTCCTCCTCCTCCTCTTATACTATCATCACCTGATGAGGAAACTATTCAATCACATACAACACATCAACAAGTAACACACAAGGAAATACCCAAAGAAATCCTCGAACCTACTTTAGGTTGGTTCCAATCGGATCCAATTATAGATCGGGGTTCAACATTTGTTGGATATGCTCGAAAAGTGGATAATTTACAACAAGCACAAGATTATTTAAATAATTTAATTACCGATAGGAAGATTTCTCGATCATCACATAATATGTCAGCATGGAGAATTAAATTGAATAATGGAGTTGTATATCAAGATTGTGATGATGATGGAGAAACTGCTGCCGGGGGAAGAATGCTACATTTACTACAAGTATGTATCTTGAAAAATAATATTGTTTTTACATCTAGTGATTATAATAATAATAATAATATTAATACTAACTATTTATTTCTTTAACTATTTAGATGATGGATGCTTGGAATTTGATTGTTGTTGTTTGTAGATGGTTTGGAGGTACACATATTGGACCTGATCGTTTCAAACATATCAATTCTGCTGCAAGGGAAGTTGTTATTAAAGGAGATTTTGTGAATGCAAATAATAATGATGTAAATGAGGATAAGAATAATAATAATACAAAGAAGAAGAAAAAGTAAAGTAAAGTAATGAAAAGTAAAGTAAATTTATATAGAACAATTAATTCTAATTTAATCGTTTTTTCTTATTTGATTTTGTTGATGATTCTAATTTTCTCTTTTTCCACATAGTATTTAAATCAAGAGGTTCTTCATCTTCATCTTGATCACCTTTTGATTGTTGTTCATCTTGTTCAATTTCTTCCACTTCGAATCTATTCTTATTTATATCACCCCAAGTTCGTCTATTCATTGTAGTTGATGAATAATTATAATTAGAACTACTCATTATATTTCCATACCCCACGGATTCAATTTTTGGTTTTAATGAAGCCAATTTTATAAGTTTATCCAGATGGGGTAATACCCATTCGGATAAATCATGAACTTTTTTTTGTTCTTCTTGTCGTTGTTTACTTATTTTGGTATCTTCTGCTTTTTTCATGAACTTCATGTTCATGACTCGATTGGATAAACTTCCAGATGACATTATTGTTATTGTTGATGTTATTGTTGATGAAAGGAAATAGTAGTTGAAAATAAAAAAAACCTGTTGATAGTTTTTAACCGTTAAAAAAAAAAAAAAAATTTGATCGTTAATACTTTGGTTTAGCAGTAGGGGCACTTTTTTAAATTTGGTTAAAACCGCGAAGAGATGAGAACAAAATAATTTTTCAAAAAAGAAAAATTTCCCAACCTATAAAAGTAATTTCAAATCCTTCTTATTACACCATCATTATCATGAAGTCCGATTTCAAGTTTTCCAACTTATTAGGAACGGTATATAGAGATGGTAATTTGGTATTTACTGAAGATGGTACCAAACTATTGTCACCTGTGGGTAATAGAGTATCCTGTTTTGATTTAATCAAATCCCAATCATTCACTTTCAACTACCAACATAGAAAAAATATCAAAAATATAGCATTAAATAAACAAAACACATTGTTAATCTCAATAGATGAAGATGGGAGAGCAATATTAGTTAATTTTGTTTCCCGTGTGGTGTTGCATCATTTCAATTTCAAGACAAAAGTTAATGATATTAAATTCAGTCCATGTGGGAAATATTTTGCAATTGGTGTCGGAAGATTTATTCAAATTTGGAAAACTCCAGATTTAACTGAAGATAAACAATTTCATCCATTTGTTAGATATAAGATTTATCTGGGACATTTTGATGATGTATTAAGTATCACTTGGTCTAATGATTCAAGATTCTTGATAAGTACAAGTAAAGATATGACAAGTAAGATGTTTTCATTACATTCTGATGAAAAAGATGTGGCTATGACTTTCTCAGGTCATCGTGATTATGTTATTAATGCTTTTTTCAGTAAGGACCAAGAAACAATCTATACTGTAAGTAAAGATGGTGCATTGTTTAAATGGGAATACACTGAACGTCCGTCAAATGAAGAAGACGATGATGATGATGAAGATGATGAAGAAAAACCAATGAGTTGGAGAATTACTTCCAAAAACTTTTTCTATGCTGATGGTAAATTAAAATGTGCTACTTTCCATCCAGATTCAAATCTACTTGTTGTGGGTTTTACAAATGGTGAGTTTAGAATCTACGAAATTGTTGATTTCAATTTAATTCAACTGTTAAGTATGGGACAAAATGCTGTCAATACAGTAGAAATCAATAAAACCGGGGAATGGTTAGCTTTTGGTTCTGCCAAATTAGGACAATTATTGGTTTATGAATGGCAATCCGAATCTTATATCTTGAAACAACAAGGACATTTCGATTCCATGAACACTTTATGTTATTCCCCAGATGGATCAAGAGTTGTCACTGGGTCTGATGATGGGAAAATTAAGATCTGGGATGTTCAATCCGGATTCTGTTTGATGACATTCACTGAACATACTTCAGCTGTTACCCAAGTTCAATTTGCTAAAAGAGGACAGGTTTTATTTTCAAGTTCATTGGATGGTACTATACGAGCATGGGATTTGATTAGATTTAGAAATTTCAAAACTTTCACTGCTACTTCAAGAATCCAATTCAATTGTTTGGCTGTTGATCCAAGTGGAGAAGTTATTGTTGGTGGGTCCCAAGATACTTTTGAAATCTTTGTTTGGTCAGTTCAAACTGGACAATTGTTAGATAGTTTGACAGGTCATGAAGGTCCTATTTCTTGTTTAACCTTTGGTGTGGAAAATTCAATTTTGGCTTCCGCTTCATGGGATAAAACCATTAGAATTTGGAATATTTTCAGCCGTAACCAAACTGTCGAACCTATTGAAATCCAAAGTGATGTATTGTGCCTAACTATGAGACCAGATTGTAAAGAATTATCGGTACTGACCTTGGATGGCCATATAGCTGTTTACGATATTGAAGATGCTAAGCAGTTACATTTAATTGATGGAAGAAAAGATATTTTTACCGGAAGATATTTGGAAGATAGATTCACAGCTAAAAATTCCAACAGAGGTAAATATTTCAGTACCATTGCATATTCATTTGATGGATTGACATTACTAGCAGCTGGTAATAACAACTCGATCTGTATGTATGACATTGACAGCGAAGTGTTGTTGAAAAGATTTATTGTTTCTGAAAATATGTCACTTGACGGTACCTTGCAATTTTTGAATAGTAAAAAAATCACCGATGCCGGTATGAATGCCGATTTGATAGATCGTGCTGGTGAGTTGAGTGATTTAGAAGATAGAATGGATAATACCTTACCAGGTTCACATAGAGGAGGAGATCCAAGTCAGCGTAGGGTTAGACCAGAAGTCAGAGTCACTAGTATTGAATTTTCCCCAACCACATCAGCCTTTGCAGCTGCATCAACTGAAGGTTTGCTAATATATTCCATTAATCAAGAAGTTATTTTCGATCCATTTGATTTGGATGTTGATGTCACACCGGAAGCAACTTTGGAATCATTGACTGATAAGGAATACTTGATTGCTTTGGTTATGGCATTCAGATTAAATGAAAGTTATTTGATCCACAAAGTGCTTGAATCGATTCCATTACAAGATATCCAGTTGGTTTGTCAAGACTTGCCAGTGATTTATGTTAATAAAGTATTTAATTTCATTGGAGAATTATTGATCAAACAAGAGTCACCACATATCGAATATTATTTGATATTCATCAAAAATTTATTGATCCAACATGGAAGGTATATTAGTGAACATAAATTTGAATTCCAATCATCGATGAAATTGTTGTCGAGATTTTTGAACAAGACTGCCAAAGATGTTGTTAATATTGGTAAAAGAAACGATCATTTATTGACATATTTGTCCATCAGCAAAGATTTAAAACAACCAATTCAAGTTGATGATGATGATGACGATGAAAATGAAGATAATGGAGACCTGGATGTGGAAGATATAGTATTAGATGAAGAAGATGATGATGAAGAAGAAGGTTGGTTAGGACCAAATGGAGTGCCCGTTAAAACAGGAAATGGTATCGTATTCACTGGACCAGACGATGATGATAGTGAGGACGATGAAGATGAAGAGTTGATTGAAGTATAGAGGTGTACAGTATAGTGTAGAGGAACATAATTAATTCACGTAAATTGGTTGTCTCGATAATTTTCAGATTTGCAACACACACATAAACATAAACACACACAAGCAGAAGTAAATAAAAAAAAAAAAATGTGTTGCCGATTGTAAATTTTTGCTTGACCGGGATAGGGCCGGTATAGCTCCGCGGTTAGCTAAGAACCAAAAAAAGAGTGTAACTTCCTTATAAAGAATCCCTCTGTGTGTTTAGCCTCTTACTTGTGTGCATTGTTAGAGCAACAAAAAAAGAAAACACATATACGAAACTAAGGGCTCCCCCACTCAGAAGATGGTTCATTATTATTTTTATTTATTTTGTGATTGAGGTTCAATTTATATTGGTAACTTGTAGAGCATATAATATCCAACAGTTGAGTTCAGTTTTGGGCGGGAAATTACCCATGGGGTGGTGTGTGTATGTATGCGTGTATGTGTGTCCCCATACATAAAATAAGGCAACACAAAATGGAATTACCCTCTAAAAATAGAAAATGAATCTTCGTCTATCCTTGCAATAGTAGTTTTAGTGGAATCTCTCGGGGGATATGGGAGATGAAGCGAAATTGCCCTCCGAAGGAACTATCACAACATATATAATACTGCAACGTTGGCTGGTCATGAATTAATTTGTTTATTGGGTTGGTTGAATGGTTATGATGTGTCTATTTTTTTTTTTTTTTTGGTTGGAGAGACATGACCAGCACAAAGATTTTTCTTCGCCCTAATTTAGCCAATTCTGCATCGAAATAGGACGAACAACTACAAGTACAAAAAATTCTCTTCGTTTACTTCTTGTTGTGTTTCGGGTCCTTTCTTTCCTCTTTCCCTCCCCTCCTCCCCTTCCACTTCGCCTTCCACTTCTCCTTCTCCTCCACTCAACACAACACAACACACAAACCCAATGAGCCCATTACTCAATTCGAGGTTATTACATCTTGTTTTGTTGGGATATTAAGGGTAAAATTAATTTTTGTAATAATAATGGCATTAATGAGCTTATTTTATTTCCGTCCCTGACCTGACCCTAAAAACCATTCGATTAAACAATCACACACTTTATTATTATTGTTGATATTTTTTTTTTATCTTCGAAAATTGAAAAATTAAAAATCGAGAATCACATCACCAGATCGGAAGGAAGAATCGAAACAATATAAAATTCTTAGCTCAAGACATGTAAGTGTGTGTGTCAGGGTAAAAGTGCTGGGAGATCGGAAGAATGCAGAGTGTGTGGGTCGGACTTGGGATAAATTAGATTGGTCATTCTTTTGTGTACTATAGGATAAATATTAGCCCTTGCATGGGCTAACCAATAATTGATAACCAGTGCAATAAATTACTTGTTCCATGAATTTCAAAATAGGAAAATTAGAGAAAAATGATATAATTGTTTCATTTGATATTCGACATCATTTTCCCACTTTACATGACAAGAACTCTCCCCACTTGACTAATTAATTGATTGATGTCTTCTTTCTCTGTGTCTATGTCTTTGTATGTGGCTTATACGTGTGTGTGGTTCATTGAATTTTGTGTATCACTTGATGGTAAAATTGACCTTCTTCCTTCAAGTTCCGTCCATATTATATAATTTATTATTAATATTAATATAGTGTGTGTATGGGAATTTAGGTGTATGTGTGTGTGTTCATACCGCGCGCATATAATCTTTTTTTGGTTGTTGTTTTTTTTTGTGCTGGCGAAGAACGACGTACAAAACGACACAAAATTACAGCGATCTTCCACTCAACATACACACATACACACCCACCCACGCATAACTCCCTCTCCCTCTCCCTCTCCCTCCCCCCCCCCCAGTGGCCACGGAGTTGGGCCAGCTCTTGGACGTAGAGAACAAAGAAAAGAAAACTAAGAAAAAAACTAATTGCTATATAAAAACCCCTAGAATAGTCCTGGTTGTAAAATTAATATCCCACCTTTTTTGATGGTTTTTTTTTCTTCTTTTCTTCTTTTCTTCTTCTTCTTATTCTATTATAGATCAACTCAATTTAAAGTAGACAAAGAGTCTTACAGAGAGTATAATAAAGACATTGGTTCAATTGTCCCAATCCAATCCAATCCAATTAGTTAATTTTTACCCTTCATTACTTTTTGAAATTAATTTGTATTGAATTGTATTTTTTTTTGTTTCACCCCACTTTTTTCCAGTGACTGAAAATCTTAATTAAGTTTGTTCAATTTTGTCCGCCCTTTTTTTTTTTGTTCGATAATTAAATTACCAACAAAAGGTTACAACATCACTACTTTTTTATTTTACAACCATACACATATATAATCACATCAATTGCCACTCATCCCCCATTTTTTTACTATTTTTATATTTCTTCATCATCTAACTACTAAGTTTCAACAATGACTAGAGACATTGCCAATCATTTATTGTTCGAGGTGTCCACCGAAGTGGCCCACAAAGTCGGAGGTATTTACTCCGTCTTGAAATCTAAGGCCCCTATCACCGTTGCCGAATATAGAGAACGTTACACCTTACTTGGTCCTTTGAACCACAATTCTGCTCAAATAGAAGTTGAAGAATTACCAGTGAAGGACCCTATGATCAAACAAACCTTGGACTCTATGTCTGCCAAAGGTATCAGATGGTTATATGGTAGATGGTTAATTGAAGGTGCTCCAAGAGTTTTGTTATTCGATATCTGGTCTGCTGGTCACTACTTGAATGAATGGAAAGCTGATTTATGGAACATTGCCGGAATCCCAACTCCTGACCATGATCTGGAAACTAATGATGCAATCTTGTTGGGTTACTTGGTTGCTTGGTTCTTGGGTGAATTGGTTTACAATGATAGAGATAGAGCCGTTATTTGTCATTGCCACGAATGGTTAGCCGGTATTGCTTTGCCTTTGTGTAGAAAGAGAAGAATCGACTTGACCACTATCTTCACCACCCATGCCACCATCTTGGGTAGATATCTTTGTGCTGGTAGTACCGATTTCTACAATAACTTGGACAAGTTCGATGTTGATGCCGAGGCAGGTAAAAGAGGTATCTACCATCGATATTGTATCGAAAGATCCGCCACTCATTCTTGTGATGTTTTCACCACCGTTTCCCATATCACTGCTTATGAAGCTGAACATTTGTTGAAGAGAAAACCAGATGGTGTTTTGCCAAATGGTTTGAATGTTGTCAAATTCCAAGCTGTCCATGAATTCCAAAACTTGCACGCCATTAAAAAGGCTAAAATCAATGAATTTATTAAAGGACATTTCTATGGTAATTATGATTTCGATTTAGACAACACCTTGTACTTTTTCATTGCTGGTAGATATGAATTTAGAAATAAAGGTTGTGATTTCTTCATTGAAGCCTTGGCCAGATTGAACCATAAATTGAAGGAAGCTGGTTCTAAAATGACTGTTGTTGCTTTCATTATCATGCCAGGTAAAACCCAATCATACACAGTTGAAACTTTGAAAGGTCAAGCTGTTATCAAGCAATTGGAAGATTCGATTGAAGAAGTTCAAAAGAAGGTTGGTGATAGATTATTTGAATATTGTGCGAGATATCCAAATGCTAACCACAAATCCAATGATGAAGTTCCTTCCATTGATGAATTGATTAAACCAGCTGATAGAGTTATGTTGAAGAGACGTATATTTGCATTGAAAAGAGATGGTTTGCCACCTATTGTTACCCACAACATGATTGATGACAGCACTGATCCAATCTTGAACCATATCAGAAGAGTTCAATTGTTCAACAAACCAGAAGATAGAGTCAAGATCATTTTCCATCCAGAATTCTTGAGTGCCAACAATCCTATCTTGTCTTTAGATTATGATGAGTTTGTTCGTGGTTGTCATTTGGGTGTTTTCCCATCTTATTATGAACCATGGGGTTACACTCCAGCTGAATGTACTGTTATGGGTATTCCTTCTATTACCACCAACTTGTCAGGTTTCGGTTGTTACATGGAAGATTTAATTGAAAACACCAGTGATTATGGTATCTACATTGTCGATAGAAGAATGAAATCCGTTGATGAATCCATTAATCAATTGACTGATTACATGTATGACTTTGTTGCTAAGACTAGACGTCAAAGAATCAACCAAAGAAACCGTACAGAAAGATTGAGTGATCTTCTCGATTGGAGAAGAATAGGTATCGAATATGTTAAGGCAAGAAACTTGGCATTAAAGAGAGCATACCCAGATTATGTTGGTGAAGATATTGTTGAATCAAAGGTTAAATTGACCCGTCCAATGTCTGTTCCAGGATCTCCAAGATCTATGTTATTGACCCCTGGTGATTTGGGTTCATTACAAGAAATGCAAGAAGATGCTGATTTCTTTGAACTTGGAGAAGGAGAAGAAGAAGAGTGATTTGTTTTCCCGCATCCACAACCACAACCACAACCTCCACGAACTGTGTTACCTTGACTTTTTCCCCTACCTAACACCTTCTTTCTATACTTTTATATATATATACATATAACATTATATACTGTAGTTTATTAATTTTTAAAGTTCATTTGTTTTGAGAATTTGCAAGTAAAATTAAATAATCAATTCCTGTCAGGTAGTACTTTCACCTCCCACTAGTGAAACGCCAAGTGTCTCACATCTCGGTTGCAACTCTGTTTCATGTCTGTTGCAACTCTGTTTCACCTTTATTTATGTTTCATCTCTTGAATTCCTACGCACTATTTAAGAGCATAGGAATATCCTCTTCTTTATATATTTTATATAGCTAATCAACAATACTTATGTATAACAAGGAGGTCCTACCACCCACCGAATCGTTTCCAACCCGCTTTAGACTGAGAGTTTTCAGAACTGGTGTCTCTGCCGCCGCTTTCTGGTTCTACCGTCAAGTCTACGCGCGCGAAGAAATTAGAAATTATATCCTGTCCCAAGCTTACGTAATTACTGCAAAATTTCTTCCAAAATGGGTTGATGAGGTGTACTACACCTACATTCAGCTGTTTAGTACTGCTGTTTCCGGTCCAATTCCCCCTTCCCCGGGTATCCAATTGGGCTCCCAAGCTGTTTCCCAACCGTTCGTGACTTTCCATCACCCGGTTTGTAAACCACTCCACCACCTTGAATTAGCCGACATGACTTCTGATTGGCCCCAATTCATCAACAACATTTCCACCACGGAATCCACTCCCCAGTGGTTCACCACTATGGTTCAAACCCTTGCTGCTTTTACCAACTTTTTGCTCCAAGTCTTTCAAGGCTATACTTCCTTTTCCTTCTTTTTGTTGTCCCTCGTCCTGATGATTTTTATTCTTACCATTAGCAATATGCTTTCTTCCATGGTTACCATTCCCTTCCGCTGGTTCAAGCCAAAGCAACGCCAATCCGTGGTCCGCGTTCAACTTCAAGGTTTCGACAAGCTCCAAGCGTCCCTTGACAAACTTACAAATCGCGACCACAAAACTAGCACCACCCCTACCCCAGGAACGCCCAGGTTGTGGACCTTGATCACTTTTCCATTCCGTACCATCGGTTGGTTAATCAGTTCCATTGTTCGTGCCCCCTTTTCCTTGATCCTGATCCTATTTCGGCTTCTCCGTCTTATTGTCACATCCCCCTTTGCCTGGATTATACGTCGCTTGTTTCCTTCAGCCTCACACCCCCCTGCTCACGCAACTCCTAAAGTGGCTCCGGATGCTTATCGATTGTTTGGACTTGATTTCACGTCTCGTCCTAACCTTATTCGTTCCCTTTGTCCTCAAATTCGTCTCCAACGTTATCAAGGTCGTCGTTTTTACAATGCCTTTATTCAGATCGCTAATCAGAGCTATTGGGAGGATCTTGAAGCTTTTAAAACACAGAAACTGCGTGTCATGAAATTCCAAAGCTCCCGAGAATTTTTAGTCTGGTTTCTTAAATGGAATCTATCCCCGGAAATTGTTGACCAATATATCGCTGAAGCTCAAGCACAAGCACTTTCCCATACCTCCCCGGTTCACTCCTACCAAGAACTCCTTTTGGTTCTTCGTGATTTGGATTCCCTTCCATATTTACATCGTGACTTCCGCTCCACCATGCACACCCTTTTCCTGTCGGGTGCTCTTTCCGGAAATCCTGTCCGTCACGCGTTATCTTCCGTTTTAAATGAATGCGGTTCATACTTTGAATTTTTCACCCTTTTGGATACCAATCTTTGGGCACTTATGCCCCCCTTGCCTGGTAAACCAGCTACCAAACCATCCCGTATCCGTCATCACCTTAGAAACGGCCAACCACAAAAAGCCAAGTCCGTCATCATGGCCACCATGGCTGCTGCTGTTGGGTCTAGTGTTCGTAGTTACTTTTCGAACGTGCAAATAGGCGGACAGGGGACAGTCGTCTTCTGGGACCAGGGTTCGACATATTCCTTCATCTCACCGACCCTCGTCTCAACCCTTGGACTCACTCCGTCCACAACCAAATCTAGACTTCATTTTGCTGCTTTTACCTCCGGTGCCACATCCATTTTCGCTACTACTGTGACCATCACCTTCCACATTGTGGGCCTTCCCCAACCTTTCACTCATGAATTCTATGTTCATGATACCCAGGTCGCCCCTCTCCTCCTTGGTGAAGATTTTTGGTATAAACATTCCATCATGTGTCAACCGGGTCGTCAATTCAGTTACAAGAATCTTGCTATCCCCACGATCACCCCAGATCACACTATGTTTTTCTCCACCGACGACGAAAATCCCGCAACCCCTGCTGAACCCGTTCCTGAGGACATTAGTCAACTTGTGGCGCACTACCAGAATCAATCACCCCCACTTCAGTTGCCACCAGTGCGTCCAACGGACTACAAGATCAAAATAGACCCATCGGCTACTCGGCCACCTAACAGGCCCTTGCCCAAGTACTCCTTAGCTGCTGCTGAATACCTTGCCGCTGAAGTTAAACGTTTGTCAGACCTTGGTTTCATTGAACCCTCCACTGTTGACGACTATGCTGTTGCCCAAGTCATTCCTAAAAAGCAAGTGGGTCAGTACCGTCCTGTTTTTGACTATCGGCCGGTGAACGCTATCACCCAAGCTATTCCCCCACACTTACCTAGTTTCAAAACCTTGGTGACCGGTTTACAAGACGCTAAGATTTTTTCAACTATCGATTTGTCTTCTGGTTATCACCAACTCAGAATCCATCCTTCCACACGCCCATACACCACCTTTAGAACACCCACGGGAAAGTATCAGTGGGTTGTTCTCCCATTTGGTTTGTGCGATGCACCACAGGTATTTGGTTCTTACCTCACCGAGCTACTTGCTGAGTTCTCCCTGTTTGCAAGAGTCTATCTTGACGACATCCTCATTTGCCTGGAAAATTTAAGTGATCATGTTCACCATCTCAAACTTATTATGGAGAAGTTGCAAGCAAATCAACATGTCATTAACTGGGGAAAAAGCTCTTTTGGTCTTCCTTCCGTGGAATGGGTTGGTCACTCAATCTCATCTGCGGGTATCGCTCCCACTGACACATCACTCGGACAACTCCAGAACCTTGGAACTCCCCGTAACAAAGATGACCTTCGGGTCTTTTTGGGCCACTTAGCCTATTTACAGGAATATATTCCTCACTTCAATACTAGGGCAGCACCATTGCTGGATTTATTGAAGAAAAATGTTGCTTTTGACTGGACAAAACGGTGTGAGCAAGCATTTCTTGATCTTAAGGATGCCCTTATCCACTCAGGGCCGCTCCTTGCTTTCGACCCGGAAGGAGAAATTTTTCTTCACACTGATGCTTCTAAAGTTGCTGCTGCTGCTGTTCTTTTACAACGTGACCCCACTAATCCAACTGTTTTACGTCCCGTGGAATACCGGCTGTATAAATTCCAAGGTCACCAAGCGAATTGGGACATTCATACCAAGGAATTCTTCGCTGTAAAGTGGAGTTTTAGTAAGTTACGCTACTACCTTGAGGGACGCAATTTTACGGTATTTGTTGATCAGAAATCTATCCCCCAGATTTTCAACAGATACCGGTACCCTACAGGTGCTACTGCTAATTTAGATCCCAAGCTTCAAAGATGGATGAGTGCTATGTTACATTATCGATTTACCATGGTTTTCCAAGAAGGTGCTGCTAATGTTTTAGCCGACCATTTATCACGTAATCCCACATTCACCCCCTTACCACCTTCCACGGCTGGAGCCGCCATTAGTTTCAATCTCAGTGACGATTGGCTCTCTTCTTTTTCTGACGCTTATCTGACGGACCCTGGTTTTCTGTCTGTTTATCAACAATGTCAATCTTCCCAACCCCCTTCTGCTGATTTCACCATCCTGGCCGACCATCGCCTTTTGTACTACCAAAACCGTTTGGTCATCCCCAAAAAGCTCCTTCCCGACTTCCTTTATTATACCCACAGCGCACCCAGTGCAGGACATCCAGGCGTCCGCCGCATGTATCAACACATTCGCAAACTGTTCTATTTCCACGATATGTACAACACCATTCTCCATTATGTTGCTTCCTGTCAAGATTGTGCCAGAGTCAAAGGACGTTCCCATCACACCTCAGGGCTTCTTCAACCACACCCAAACCCAAGAGGCCGTTGGACGGACATCTCCACAGACATCGTTAGCGGTTTTCCCACAGTCCATTTTGACGGAAAGATAGTCAATGCCGTTCTCTCAGTGGTTGACACCTTTTCCAGCAGGGTACATTTCTTTCCTATCAACACCACATTTTCTGCTGCCGATTTTGCTGCCCTCTTCTTGTATCGTTTGATGCCGCTCCATGGGATCCCTGATCGCATCACTAGCGACCGTGGTCCACAATTTACATCAAAAATGTTTTCCGATTTTTTCCAATTGCTTGGTGTGCGCACACAACTCACAGTCGCACATCATCAACAAGCAAATGGCAGAGTTGAAAATAAAAACAAGATTTTGGAGTCTTACCTCCGTCTTGTCATTACTGACCAGAAGACCTGGCCCAACTTCTTGCCGCTTGCAGAGTTTGTTTTAAATTCACTCCCACTGACATCGTTAGACGGTAAGAGCCCCTTTTTCGTTGATCTTTCCTACACACCCAAAGGACCAACCTCTTTACTTTTTCCTGCTGAACCTGATGCTTATAATCGTCAAGCTTTAGACCTCACTGAAATTATCGGACGCCTTACCATTGCCGCCCAGTCTGCTCATGCTACCGCTTTTGCCCTGGCTAAGAAATACTACGATAAGAAACATCTAGACATTGAATTCAATACTGGTGATGAAGTCTTCATTGACAATCGCGTCCTTCCTTCTTATGCTGACGGCCATGACGTCGGTTTAGTTCCCAAATTCCGTACCAAATTTAGTGGTCCTTACACTATCCTTGACAAAATTTCTCCCGTCAACTACACTTTAGAAATGCCACCCTCCTATCGTGGCAGTCCTACTTTTCACATCAGCCAACTCCGTTTAAAGAAATCCATACCAGCTGGTTACGTTACTGCTCCGGTCCCTGCAGCCTCGTGGAAACGCTACAAAGATGGTTCCGAACTTGTGGACATTGCCGAAGTTGTCTCCCATCGGAAAGTTGCTCGTGGCTATCGTTTGGCTGTCCGCCTTGCCACTACTCCTGAGCACCCCACAGGTGAAATCTTGGACTACCCCTTGACTGCTATCATCCGCACAGCACCAGACTTGGTCAAAGCCTACTTGGCTGCTCACTCCTTACCGATTCCATCTTCCCATAAATCTGTCTCTTAGCTAGGGGGGGATGTCAGGTAGTACTTTCACCTCCCACTAGTGAAACGCCAAGTGTCTCACATCTCGGTTGCAACTCTGTTTCATGTCTGTTGCAACTCTGTTTCACCTTTATTTATGTTTCATCTCTTGAATTCCTACGCACTATTTAAGAGCATAGGAATATCCTCTTCTTTATATATTTTATATAGCTAATCAACAATACTTATGTATAACAATTCCAATGTTTTGCTGTACAACCAACTCTTGTCGATCACAGTCGCTTTTCCTAACTGCTTCATAACTTCCAACAAAAAGCTCTTATGGCCAAGTTGGTAAGGCACCTCACTAGTAATGAGGAGATCATAGGTTCGAATCCTGTTGAGAGCAATATTTGTTCCTTCCTTTTCTTCCCGCTCTTATGGCCAAGTTGGTAAGGCACCTCACTAGTAATGAGGAGATCATAGGTTCGAATCCTGTTGAGAGCAATGGAACTTTTTTTTTTATTTTGTCCTAATCGATCATGATTTGTCTAATAATGTACAGTCTTTTTTAGTTTTTATTTCGTATTTCAGTTAAAAAGAAAGTAGAGAATATATATTAATTTTTAAATCTTATACTATTACATAACTTACTTAAAACCAACTAATAATTTCATAAGACAACAACAAACTAATAAAAACAAATGAGCAACTACCGACTAACCCGAAACTCAGAGAAATTACCTTTTCTTTTGCGGCAATAGATCTGATGTGGTCCACGATTATTGAAATAAAATAACAAAGGCAAATAAATTCCAAGCATCCAACGAAAAATATGGCTTTTCTTTTTTTCAAAAAAAATTGTGTAACTTTTTCCCGGAATCCATGTTGTTCTTCTGTTTGTGTGTGTTGTTGGTTTGTATTGGGGGCGGTCTGTTCTTCGTCGGTCTCTTTTATTTGGGGAATTGTGGGATATTCACTGCTGCCTGGACCACTTTTTTGGTCTGAATACTCCATTGTGATGATTACTTTGTTGTTGATATGGTTTATACTCTAAAAGGATGAAAAAGAAAACGAAAGTACGATACAGAATAGAAAATTATTTTGCAATTTCTAAAGAACCCACAATATTTATACTATCTTGCTGCATATCAAAAATCTTCATATTTGTTGTTATTATTTTGCAATCGCAAGGGTCGCGCATAAGTAGTTGTAAATAATTCCAGATGAATATATAGCAATTACAAGAAAGGATAAAGTGAAAATGGATCCCCCAAACTCACCGGTCACCAAATGACTTTATCGCCTAGTAGGGGTTGTTGGAAACATCCAAGAATTCAAGGTCCAGAATACGGACATCATCCATTTGTGCTTTTACCTTTTTTGTAAACCTCTGAGACATATTTGGGACCACCAAATATCTTAATCTGTCACGTGCCAGAAAAATATTTCTCACTCATTTACACTATTTGCTGCAGTCTTTTGGGTGGAGCTAAATTTTTTTTTTGGTCACATTTTCATAGTTTTGATATTACGGCTTTTATCGCTCTCTCTGTCTGTAATTGTGTTTGGAAATGTTGAAAGGACAAACTGCATTGGTCACCGGCGGTTCTCGAGGAATCGGTTTGGCAATCAGTAAGAAACTTGCATCTGAAGGTGCCACTCTCTGTTTACTTGCCCGTAATGAACTGAAATTACAACTGGCAATTCTGGAATTGTCCACCCA